>PNEQ01087113.1:9770-102167 GCA_003012365.1 Medauroidea extradentata | reverse complement strand
TAATTTCTTAAACAGGTGGAATAAATATCAAAAACTGTGCAGGTAAAACACTATATATTATTTTGATCTGCATATCTGAATTTTAAAATTGGTGTTGATTTTTGTTTCATTTTTATAACGTGTTAAGTACTTAGTTAAAGTTAATTTCGACTAGACTATTGTAGAAAATAAATGCCAGAAGTTGTGATTACGTTCTCCATGTAACTTTGGCCAGTGTTTACGAAAAATAACATTAAAAAAAAAAAATAATTTAAGTATTCTAAGTGGCATAACATTTGAAATTCCCGCCACTGCCGTGCATCCGGAAATAATTTTTATTCCATCCGCAAGATGGCAGTAGCGTACAATCGCTAAATACCAATAGTGTACAATCGCTAGATGGCAGCACATATCACAAAAATGTGGTTGCAGATATGGTATCAGAGTCGCGCTTCTATAACTACCTTTTCTATGGCCGTAAGTCGGAAATAGTTCTTATTCCATCCGCAAGATGGCAGCAGCATACAATCGCTAGATAGCACCACTTATCACGAAAAATAAGGTTGCAGTTGCTATCGTTAGAGTCACGCTTCTATAACTACTCCCTTTTCTATGATCTCAACCACGGTCCTAGAAGAACAGGTCTGGACACTCGCTTGGAAACTTGACCTCCTTGTTGTTTGACTGTAGTTCACTAAGTTCACGACAATGCTTTAGGTTTATGGTGCTGCTGTTAGGACGGTCGGCTCAAACTCCGCCCACTTCCTCCCCACTAAGATAAACAATTGATCAAAACGTATTTTTTATCAATTAATGAAATACTTCCTTCGTTCACAAATTTAAGAAAAGGCGCCAGCAAGCTTTATTTACTTTATAAATTTAACTATGGAAAAAAGTGGACGGAGTTTTAGTCTGACCGCCCGGAAAACAGCGCCAAAAAGTACAACATTCTCGGTAACTTGACGAACTACAGCCAAACAACAAGGGGGTTAAGCAAAATACATTGTTACATAGGCGAGTGTCCAGACCTGTTCTTCTACTACCGTGATCTCAACTCAGCTGTAAGACCCGTTCTACAGTAAATGGAAGCGTAAGAAAGCTGATACGCAACACGCAAACGAAACGAGCACACAGAATGAAGTACGTTTTCTATTCCACAATGCATGAAAACGCATTCGTAAACGTACGGACTTGCAACCTATGAAACGAAAAAGAAGGTATTTCTCGTGTAAATTTCCGACACTAGAAAAATTTGTTTCACTTTTTTTTTATAGTTAAGTTTTGACGTGGCCAATACGCGTGTGAGGAGGAGGCGGCAGAGTGTCGGAGTCCCCTAGTTGGTCAAACCTGAACACGTGGTGGCTCGTGGTGGTGATTGCCGTGAAAAGGGCGCCAGTCCGTCGTTGAATTTAACTGGCCCGGGCGGACACGGGACCCTGTTCTCAGGGTCGGGTCGACGGCCACGTGGCTGCCTCCTCACACAAAAGCCTAATGCTACTTACGGTGGTTACGCTGGGGAGGGTGTTGAGGCCCCCTCCACGCCTCGTAGCACAAACAAATGAACATTTTAAGAACACTCATACATGACCCTAAAAGGCTAGGTTGCTCCAGAGAAGGCTGGGCCCTGAAACTTACGTGATGTGAAAATAACTGCACACGGGACTACGTAAGATTGATGATATTTATTGCTTTATTGCGCACAATACACTACTATACGTAAGGTGCTGAGCGGGCCTGGCCCTATAGCCGGCCAGTAGCTGAAACACGGTGAGAAAAGCTGACCGAGGCCGCGAAAATAATTAAAGTGAATAAATCCCGGGGGCCGTGAGTTGACCGGGAGGGGTGACGATCACGGGGGATGTCGTTGATACAAACATATTCTGATAAACTTACTCTATTGTCGTGATGGTGATCGATTGCAAAAGGTTGATGGTCCCCCGTGACGCGACGCGTGTGCACCCTAGGCCCGCCGAGCTACAACTGCCGGAAGATGGCGATGCCCAAGGACTCCAGAGCTCTCGCGCACGCCACTTCTGGTGAGGCGAATTTATACTTTACAAACATGGAAAGACATATAACCTTGATTTACATTAATGGATCGGGCGGTTGCCCTAGAGTGTTTGTAGTCTATAATTATGTTTTTCGGTTGATGTGGCTTTTTGGTGAGTTCGTTTAAATGTTTTGGTGATTACTGTTGGTCTACATTTACACTTCAAACACTATGCATTTTCACTACACTTATAATTTACACACAATCAGTTCGTGGTTCGTCTACATTGCGGAGGTGGTGGGGGCATAGCGATGGCGACAATGGGTCTTAAACCCGGCGCTAGGCGGGTCACGTCAGTATGTTATAAATATTATTGCAAGGTTTGTATGTGTCTTC
This sequence comes from Medauroidea extradentata, assembly GCA_003012365.1. Classification (NCBI taxonomy): domain Eukaryota; kingdom Metazoa; phylum Arthropoda; class Insecta; order Phasmatodea; family Phasmatidae; genus Medauroidea; species Medauroidea extradentata. The sequence goes on along the minus strand of PNEQ01087113.1, from coordinate 99,802 downwards.
TATAGAAATATAAATGTTAACAGCCGCATAATTTAACGTAGGCCATCTGCAACTCTACTTCATGATTATCGGCAGCGTGTCTTTGTTTAGACATGTCTCTAGTTTGATTGCACCAATCAAAATAACGCAATTGTGACACGAAACCTCTGTCCCTAGTAATTAACCAACAATATTTTAGTTACACAAAATATTCAGATTTGTACTTTTCATGGTAATTATGATATTGGTACTTCACGAAAAGTGTTCCATAATATTTTAGTCACAAATAATAATTGTAAATACAGTGCATGAAGGCGTGTCTAATTTTTAACCAAGAAAACTCAATGAAGGTTTGTAAACAAAAATGATGGCGAAATATGAAATGCTCGATTGCTATTGGCTAAACGCAAGCACGGATACGAAAGAGTTCGGAGTTGACCAACTTTCTTGCGTTTCCTGATGCGTATCCGTGTCCGCTTGCGTCCTATTGTAGAATACACACAGAGTGTTTTGCGTTTGCGTACTCGTGATACGTATGTGGTTGCGTGTCGCTGTAGAACGGGCCTAACGTAAAGGTAACGTAAGAAGCTCCATGTTAACTTCATTGTGAATCTAACTAACTGAAGCGCCAATAACACAACATTCTCGGTAACTTGGTGAACTGCAGCAAAACAACAAGGGGGTCAATTTTCCAGGCGAGTGTCCATCTTCTACGACCATGGAATAGGCTAGCAAAAAATGTGGAGTTAGAACAACATGGTTCTAAAGCGACGAAATGTTAACTGAGGTGTAACTAAAGTAGGTGTGAAGTTAAACCAAAATTTTAAACTCAGGTTAAACCACGGTCGTAGAAGAACAGGTCTGGACACTCGCCTGGATATTTGACCCCCTTGTTGTTTGGTTGTAGTTCACCAAGTTACCGAGAATATTGTCTTTTATTGGCGCTGATGTTACGGCGGTCGGACTAAACTCCGCCCACTTCCTTCCCGCTAAGGTAAACAATTTATCAAAACTTATATTTTTTATCAATTTACGAAATACTTCCTCCGCTCATAAATTTAAGAAAAGGCTCAAGCAATCTTTATTTACTTTATAAATTTAACGATGGAAAAAAGTGGACGGAGTTTGAGTCCGACCGCCCGGAAAACAGCGCCAAAAAGCACGACATTCTCGGTAACTTGACGAGCTACAGCCAAACAACAAGGGGGTCAAGCAAAATACATTGTTAGATAGGCGAGTGTTAAGACCTGTTTTTCTACGACCGTGGGCACGGTCTAAGAGGTAGAGGTCTTGACACTGCCTATGCTCTCCAGCAAGAGAAAGTGGTCCCTTCATGTCGCCGAGCGCTAGTAGTAATTTGGTGGACGATTTGTCTTGTTTACATCTCGCATTTTACCATTTTTTGCAATTATTTACATAAAATAATGTTAATAAGTTAAGCTAATATAGTATATACATGTTCCATGTCCATAATTGCAATGGCATGTGTGGAACTGTTTATAAAAGTAGTCTGAAGAAATATATTGAGTGTTATTGTTTTAGTGAACACATTCGAACAAAAACTATATTTCGTGCCCTACAAAATTTGAGAAACGTTGCAATGTGCATCTACATGTATAATATTGAAAAATAAAATTTTATTGCTGTAAAAAAATGTGTTCCAATACAAAATTACGTTCCCATTTTTTCTTCGATATAATACTCGCATTTCCGGTAACAACTTCACATTTTAAGCTAAGCCAAATACAAAAACAAGTCAAATCTTCCACCAAATTACTACTAGCGCTCGGCGACATGAAGGAGTCACATTTTATTCCTCAGTGTCAAGACCTCTACCTTCTTAGACCGTGACCGTGGGTTAAACATACAATAATATGCTTGTTTGCTGCCAGATTTCGTTCTAGTGAATGTTCGAGTGGTCGTAGCCACTAGCAGCTGCAAGCGAAAAATGGCACTTGCACTTTGCTAGTAAAACTGGCAGAGTACGCTAACAAATTTTCTGGCTGTGTAAATCGAAGAGGTGGCCACAGTCAATAAAAAAAGGAGGGGTTGACTTCTGCAAACTAATCACTCCAAAAAATACGCATGTAATAGTAGTATACGATTACATGTTATTGCACTTTGTTTGATTAGTAATTGACAATGTCAAGTTCCTTTGAAAGTGAAGAAATATATTCATTAGATTTTATGGTATTTGGAAAAGGAGGTAAATTAAATTTTTTGGTGTTTTGAGGTTAAACATTCCACAGTGAAAATGAAAATCCTCTGCTTGTTTTTCCGCCTTCTGCCAGGGTCACGCATACGAGGGAAGGCCGGTGTGAAAGTTGGACCGGCTGCTCAATTGGTAAGACGTGCCAATCGCCCGTCCAATCCGAGGAATGGTTTGGATGAGCTGAGGTTAGTGTGGAGCAACAATGGAATGAGGAAGGTAGGGGAAATGGGAGTTTCCCCGAAAAAGCCTTTCTGCAAGTGGAAACGTTCTTCACGTTTTCCACGCACGGCCCTGGTGGCTGAACCCGCCGTGGATCAAACTAGAAGTGCCGAGGTGGGAGGCCCGACTCCTCGACCAACCCTGCCCCTTTAAGCATGCCTGAGTATATTATTATGAGTGCTTGTAATTCCAAAATAAAGTGTACCGTAAATTAGGGACTGGTTGCACAGGTTGAACATTCATGGAATAACCATGCATCATCACCCATTCTTTCTGTCCGGTCTTTCCATCCTCCTGTCCTTCAAATGACTCAGTCTCATTTCCTTAATTATCATTGAATTCTTAAATTCTTTGCTTCCTCCCGAGCCTTCTCCATTCACTTATCACTCTTCTCGCTACTTTTCTTCGCACCTACTCCAACTCTTGCGTCTCCACTTCCACGTATGGGTTTCATTCTGCTACCTCATATTCTGATTTTGTGTAAGCCTAGTACCCTTTTTTTATGTGATCACACAACTGACCTCCTAAGTACCCTTCCCAGCGTACTCAAAGCTTTATTCCTTTCATATCCAGTCTATGTACCTGTTTTTTCCACATAAGGTCATTCTACAGCACCACTCCTAGGTACTGTCTTCTTGCTTCTTCTGCTATAGGCTTGTCTTGTCCATCTCATTTGCATATATCTCTGCTGACTACCCTGTTCCTTGTAAACCTCACGATTCAAGTCTCGTGCGTATTTATCTTCATTTTGTTCTCAGTTGTCCATGTCCGTATCTTATCAATGTCCATGTGCCAATTGTTGCATAGCCCTTCTCTGTGTGTGTGTTGGTTTTCTTTGGAGACGGAACAGCAGTGAGAAACTCCAGAGAGTTTGGTGGAGGACGGAGAGGGGTAAGCAGTCGATGATGGTCAGGTCGATGGAGTGGAACGTGCTGAGGGAGGAGCTGGTGAGGGCTGAGAGAGTGGGGTGGTTCAGGAGGGGTCTGGAGGGAGAGTGAGTGGGGGGATGTGAACTTGCCACCGGGTGATAGCCCATCTGCAAGAATGTTGATTATTATTATAACATGCAAATTTTTTACTCTGACATGCTGTTATGTGAATACTATGCATGTTAAAGTTTTCCATAGTGTGATTATGTAGCCACTAAAAATTGTACAAAACTCACTATTTTCTACAAGTATAAAATTACGATTTTGTACACTTGAATGCTGTTAATGAGAAACTAGAGGACATTTGAGTGAAGATGTGTAACTATACAGAGTGATGATAAAGTAGTGTACATTAGCAGTAATTGTAATTTGTGTTGATTGTAACGTATATTGCTAGACCATACTGTAAACTTATATAAACTGTGAGCATACGTGATTTCTGTTGCAGGTTAGTCAAATGACATGTGTGATGTTATGGTTTGTAGTTGTTTCTTCAGTTGTTTGTATATGCACGTGTTGCAGGTGAGTTTCGTCAGTTGTATCCTGATACAAAAGTTCCTAACAATGTGGTAATAATAGGATAAATATACGGTTCCCATGAATGTGGGTCATTTGCAGAAGGAGAGGAACTGGTTGCAGGAGTACCAACATGGGTTTAGAAAAGATTATTCATGTGAGATGCAGCTGGCTGGGCTTAACCGGACCTGGTACAGGCTATTGTTGTGGGGAAGCAGGTTGATGCCTCCTTCATTGGCTTTAAAAAAAAGTGTTCTGTAAGGTACCACACAGGATATAAGTGAGTAAAGTTAATGATTTGCTGGTAGACACTTTGAGGACTTCCGCAGTGGACGTAGACAGAGGGTAAAAGTGGAAGATTCCTGTTGGCAAGAAGGATACATTACATCAGGTCTGCCACATGGAGTGTATTGGACCACATTTCTGCTTACCATAGTTACAAAGACATGGGTTTGGGATGGGTGACAAAATATGACTATTGGCTGATGACTTTGTATTACATGCAGAGATGGGTGGATGGAACAAATTGCAGGATGCTGTTGAAAGATACAATTCTGGACTGAAGAGAGTGAAATGAAAATAAATATGAGGGAGACTGTAATAATTATGAGAAAGATAGTTATGTACATGTAGAAAGGGCAGGAAATAGAGGAGTGTTAGAATACAGGTTCAGTACTAATGAATACTCTATCAGGATTTTTTATGGAGAAGAAAGCAGATAGAGAGAGTTGTTTCTAAAGGAAGAAGTGTAATAGGTTTGCTGGGAAGGGTATTGAAGGGAGTTAGTAGTGCATTGAAGGAAGAGGCATATATTACAGTGGCACAGCCAGTAGTAAAGTATGCAGCAGTAGAGTGGGACCCTAGTGTGAAATTAGAGGTGGTGGAGCTGGAGAAATACAAAGGCAATCAGCGAGGTGGTTGAAGGATAAATGGAGAAGACAAGAGCAGGTTTGTGAGGATAAAAGGAACTTTCAGCCATTGGTGATGTTCAAGGAATTGGGTTGGGACTATGTAGGAAAGAAGAGTGGAAAGGCTGGTCATGATAGTAAGGTGGTGAATGGAGAGTCAGGGTAGGTTGTTAGGCTGCCTATTAACTAAGGCAGAGTATAGAGGAAGAGGAAATAACATTGAAAAGATTCAGAGGGTGAGGAGTAGAACAGAACCGGTTATGCAGTTATGTTTAGGATGTTAGGAGGTTAGTGAGGGAGTGGACTTTACTGTCGGAGGAGTTGGCGAAAGAGAAGGGGGTTGAAAAGGTTACGAGGAGTTTGGGAGGTGATAAAAGGAGCAGCGTGCTACTGGACATTCGCTCAGTTGTGAGTGTATTAATATTATAATAAAATATAAGTTATCAGGGGATCAGTGATTTTGACATATTTGTTAAACTGTCCGATGTGAGGCGAGAATGATGTTGCTGTTGCAGTCAGAAAGCATGTACTCCAGAAAGTGGCCTCATAGCTTATACGCTTATGGTGAAATATGCTAGCATTTGTGTATGTAACTGAAGGGGGAAGCTATTTAATGATACACTGTAAACATGTTTTTAATTTTTATGCAATGTATTGGTCTTGTATGTAGGCCTGAGAGAATTACAGTCAGTATTATTAAACACATTTTTGATTAGATGTGTATGACTTTTCAGTTGCACTGTGATTTGGTGGCTGTTTCTCCAATACTTTTATATTATGGTTTGCACGTAATTTGAATAATAATACCTTTATTCCATTGCAGGTAAATCATTTTGGAATTCCCCTGAAGATAGTGTTCAGCTAATAAACTCTACAGAGTGTAAAAAAATATTTTGTGCATTTCTGGACGATAACGCTTCTAACGATGATGCACCTCATGATTCAATAGAAAAGTCTGTCAGATTGTATTTAGAACATGCGCCTTCTGATAAGTAAGTTTTGTGTGCAAATGATTTAGATGTAAGTTACATACTTAAACATTCATAGACATCAGCTAACCAGAAATTAAGAAAAAAATTTTATTAATTTTGTAGGCTTACAGTTTTAGAATAATATAGAATTTTCAAGTAAAAAAATTGTGTGGTCACAATAAAATTTAACTTCCCAAGATACAAGAAGTTACTCAGATTTCTCATGCACGCTTACACAAACTAGCAGGACAGGACACCAACTCACAAAATACTAACATTTACTCTTGTAGTTCTCAGGCCTCGGGCCCAGCTGGAAACATATGCAATCGACATCACCTATTAAGTTCTCCTTGCAAAATTCTCAGATGTCTCATTAATGTGATGCACCAGAATGTATGCAGTTTGTTTAGTAAAAAGTCAATTCAATCTGAACTAGCAACCTCTTATATTGATGTATGTATCACAGAACACTGGTTATCAAAAGCGAGTATTTAATTCTGTAATATTGAAAATTATAACTTGTCTACAAATTATTGCAGGGAAAAGGCAAAAGGAGGTGGCATATGTAGCCTATATTTGTAAAAAAATGGTTTTCCTGTACTGAAATAGATGTAAATGACTTGTGTGTTGAGAAAGCATGTGAATGCTGCTGTATTAGTATTGTGATGGTACAAACTGCGTACTCCCACCTATGCAATGTTTATATTTTGTTTTATTTGTTCGCCGGCTAGCGGCAGAACACTCTCTTCTGTCTCGGGGTTCTCCAGTGGGGTCGTGGAACGATCAGATGCTTAAATGACATACTCCACAATGACGCTGACAGAATAACTTTTATTTTGTCTTTTATTTTAACACCAAAATCAAACAATGTATCTTATAAGCTTTTTCTAAAATCGCGTCTGCAAGTTCCTATCAGAACACTTCCCGGACCCGCTTTACTACATGGCCCTGCCCGGTCATTTCAATGCGCACTCACACCGCAATCTTCCCTCTACCGCTCCCCGAACTCCCAGACCTCTCAAAAAAAGCCGTCTGCACCCCCCCAGGTTTAAGGCTCTCTCCCCCTCCCTCGACAGAAACGAAATGTTTCCAGGAAATGTTCTAGAAGGTTCTCGAAGGCTCTCACAACAATGGTACACATTCTGGGTTCAATTTTATAATATAAGAAAGAAAGAAATTAAATGTAAAAATTATACCAACTGTTATGTTGTTTAAAAAGTATATTACAATATTTTAAATATAAATTTATATTAGAATTTGTGCGGAACCAACATGGCGGGAACGGCAAAAAGGATATCGGCCATCTGTCTTGTCAAGCCTCCCCCCTTCTCTTCAGCTACAGCGCGCCCCATCCGGCACCAGCCAGCCCGCCCAGCTGCTACTCCCACGTGCATCCTCTCCCAGCGAGTGAAACAATCCAAAAGTATTAACTCCTAAACTATTAAATATTTCAAATATTGCCAAGAGAGCAAAGTTTCCAGAAATTGAGTGTCAATTCCAACGAGTACCGACAAGGTGGTGCTGTGATAAATTTTAATGTTTACACTTTAAAGAAAAGGAAAAATGACAAATGTAAGTCAGAGGCACTCGCTGGTTTATGTTGTTGTAAAATTTCACTCCACCGGAGTTGTCTTATTTTCGAAACAGATTTCACTGGCTTCGCCACGTGCACCATATTGGGTGAGTCGGGAACCGAACGTGGTCCCCTCCAGCAGGATCCCCAAGACTGCAGAGATACATATACCACTGGACCAGCCATTATTCATTACACGGTTCAGTTACCTTTACATACTTATATTCAAAGTCAAACAACAAAAAAATATTATATTTATAAATATTACCTAGTTCAGATGATCAGGCAGGGTGGGTGCATCACAACCCCCCAGGGAAATTTGCTAGATGTAGCTTTGCCAATTTTTCAATTTCCTAACATAAGTGCTGGACAACATAGGACATGACCGCCTCGAAGGTCGGCTCTTTGGTGCTATAACATTACCACTTTGACAAACTACTGCTAACATAAATACCTATTTCTTTACACAGAAAAACTATCATTACTTTTTTTTTGACAAGTACCCGAGAGCATGACAATTCAAGGTCATCTTTATCCGCCCAACAGTGGGACATGCCTACTTTTTACAAAATTAAACCACCTCTTAAATATAAAACAAACAATCTATTACACATTATACTTAAAACAACAGATACCTAATTATAAGTTCCACTAAATCATTGCGATGGCCCCCATACATGGTGCCCATGGCTGCCAAACTACAACAACATTAAGGACAATGTGTTCCAGTGACTTGAAAGGCTTTAGGAGGTAGGAGTAATAGATCCCTTTTATACCCCTTGTCCCTGCCAGGTGGCTCAACTCCCAGGAGTTTGGACCTGCTCTCCTGGTTATCAGATATGGCCCATCAAAGGGTAAGAACAGTTTGCCCATTTCACTGTTAGCAACCTTGCTACGCTCGGCAACCTTCAGCAACACTTTATCCCCTATATGGAAGGCATCCAACGTTGCTCCCTGGCGTTTGCGGCTCCTTTCTGCCTCTGAACGTAGTTTTGCTCTTACGGACTCTAACTTATGTTCCAATGGAACAGCAGGTTCAGGCGGGAAAGCGATGCTAGCTGCCAGTTGGTCGCGCACTACAGCCCTTCCTGTCAGCTCTAGTGGGGAATAACCAGTGCTAGAATGTATGAGCATGTTCAAAAACTGATTGACCAATGGAATAGCATCCGCCCAACTGGAATACCTGTCATGGCAGTAAGAGCGCAACAGCCTCCCTATCTCGCGCATGCAGCGCTCAACTGGGGAGCTTTGGGGATGATGTATGGAGGCGTAAACAACGTCGACTCCCTTCCATAAGAGCTCCCATTTCCAGTGGTCTGCTGTGAACTGGGTGCCGTGGTCACTCAGTACACGTTGGGCAACCCCGTGCGCAGGAAAATACCAGTTCAACAGACATTCTACGCAAGCGGCAGCGGTCGCCCTCTTTAAGGGATAACATACAATATATTTTGTGGACGCGTGACGCACACTCCCCTTGATGTTGGCAGCGCCCCAAACAGTTCGACCGACAGTAGATCCAGCGGTCCTGCCGGAATGATAGCACTCCAAGGACCTTACCAGTTACGGTTAAGGTACTTGGAGCGCTGGCACAGAGGACAACAACTGACTGTTTGCCTGACTGACCTGGCCATATTACTCCAATAATAACTGACCCTTAGTAACCAAAACGTCTTTTTTTTGCAGAAATGTCCCGTACTCTTGTGCACATGCTCAATCAGGGCACACACCCAGGCCTTTGGCACACAGATCCGCCAGCTGTTCACTTGTATGTCTGCCTTCCTAAACAGGACCCCGTCATTGAGACAATACCAACGCAAGACCTTATCAACCGCTCGGTCAGTCAGATCATGATCATACGCTTCTAATATGCTAATGACGTCACCCCAAACGTGATCCTCTTTTTGTGCCACATCTATATCCCTGAACTGCCCTGTCAGCTCCCTGTCTATTTCAATAGTGATACGAGCCATCACTATTCCTGCCCTCGCCTTCTCTTTGATGACCTCACTGTCCCCCTCAACAACAACACGACTCTATAGATCAGCGTCTCCATTATCCCTGCCTCCTACGTACTGGATTGACAAATTGTATTCCTGTAGGGCGAGACACCATCTCGTCAACCTGCTACCCATAAGTTTGCATGACAGAAAAAACGACAGGCTATGGTGGTCACACAGCACAATAACCTTATACCCCAGCACTATGTTCCTTTGTGGTATATGATCCCGCGCCCTGTCATTCTGCGTATCTACGTCTCTGTCCAGTACGTGCCAATGTTTGTTTCTCGTATCTTCACCTTCAAGTGTTCCGCGCTGCCTACTCTGCGCACCCCCTCCCCTAGTCATGGCTCGTGTGATGGCCAACGCTCGTTGCCTCTACTTTCCCCTCCAGCGACTTTGCTCTGCCTGTCTGACTCACAATAGCGGTCGCGCGGACCTGTACGCCATCCATTCTCGCGTGACATACCACCTTCATACTGGCCACGTGCGTCGCTTGCCCAATAGTTGACACAGTATTCATAGTTCTGTCGCATTTCACTTGCACCCAACAGCCCCATCCTATCGAGTTCTTGAAGCACTTTTCACAGCTGCTCCACGTTTTTCACCTCTTTACCCACCAGTACTTGCTGGACCTCTAGTGGGGTCTGGGCATAGACAAGCATTACTATGTCAGACTCAGACAGGGGTTGATTGAAATATTGTGAGCGCTCGACTACTTGTCTAAGGTGCGCTTCTAGGCCCCCCACGCTGCAAGTCCCTTGGTATAACTCGGCCCTATTTGCGCCCTGTGTTATGGTGTCCCAATACTCCGACAGAAACTCGCGCTCAAACTTGTCATACGTCGTTATTTCATCCTTGCGTAACAACAACCAGTTACAGCATTTTCCTGTGACAGATCGCTTAGTAGCAACTATAATTCGTTCTTGCTCATGGCAGTCATAGATTTTAAAAAATTCTCTTAGCCGCTCAAGGTGTTTTTTTGGGTGCTCCTCTCGCTCACCCCTGAACCTAGGGATATCCCCTTCCCGGTAGTTGCGCCCCAAACGTAACCCCACGTTCCCTGCATTTTCGTGGTGGCTGTGACATGTGTTACGCAACTTGACTATCTTTAGCTCCGACTCCTGCAGTCGCGCGGTGAGTGTGTCCAGACCGGTCGATATCTCCCCCCTTATCTCCTCACGTGCCGTGTTCAAAGTCTCGTTCAGCATAGTTACTCCCCCGCTCTGTTTTTTTACTGTCCCGTGGCAGATTATTATCTCGTTCTCCACATCAACGATGCGCTCCGTTATCTGTCTCACTCCCTCCCGAGTCTGTCTTATTTCCTCTTCCACGAGTTGGCTACTCTCGCCATTTTCTCAGCGTAGTTCTGCAACTACATCGCGCACGTGGTTCACATTTTGCCTAAAGATGCTTTCCCTTATCTCTTCTACGGCCACGCCTACAGCACTGGGGACAGCATCGGCCACGGCTCGATTTACCATGTTCTCCATTATTGTGCGGTTTTCAGCCTTAATGTTATTTAGCACTGTTTCCATCATTTCGCGACTCTCCACCCTATTTTACTCCAACATTTCGCGGTTTTCGGCCCTGATCGCTTCCATCATTCCATGGTTGTCCTCCCTGCTTTTCTCGATCATTTCGCGATTTTCCGCTACTATACTTCTCATCATTTCCCGATTTTCCGCCAGAAGTGACCCAACACAGCATTAAACCCTACGGTATTAGGTGTGTCTTGGCTCAATTCCCCCAATTGCAGGACTATTGCCTGTTCACCCCCCAGGAATGAATTATTTAAGACTTCATTTTCGCGTGGCTCTGGGGAGCTAGTCGGGATTTCTTGGCCTTTCCCTGGCATTTTTAACATATCCATGCACAGCTATAGAGTGACAGATTAACAAGTTTCCCGCATACAATGTTTCACCCATTCAAGTTTCTTTCACCGTCATGCCCTCACGGACCCGGTTATTCTCGGCTAGTCTGGCCAATTTTCGTATTTTACAGCACAGTCACAATTAGATATAAGCACTCCTGTACCGTTTTTTTACACACTTCAGTACTATCTTACATGCTTGCCTTAAATCTAGGTGTAATAACTTACAAACATGATTCCCTTTCTCCTTCCTTTCATTTACGTACTTACACAACAGACTATTAGAAATCTTTACACAGTAATTAATTCTGAAATGTAATCTTTAAGCATTGATTCCTCAGATCAGTACTGACTGGTACCTATTTTAGCAACATCAGTACACTGTTTCACATATGTCTGGGCATTAAACTGACTAATTTACCGACCATAATTTCAAGCGGACTGGAATTTACCACAACATAGGTTACAATGACGCTACCCTTCTATGGCTGGTCGCGCGATACATGCACCGCTACAGTCTACCGTCCTAGCCAGAGCAAACTCAAATCCGGTTACCCGGCTCACCTCTCCTTTTCTCGGGTAAGCACTCTTGCCTAGGCGAGTGGGTAGCGTTGGTTAGCACTAGTCGCACCTTGTCGGCTAATTGACGATCCTGGAACAAAGTTCACTGGCGTTACTGCTTCCCACAATGGGATAGTAACTGTCGGTTGTCTCTGGAACGTAGCTGAAGGTCACAGGAGTACAGGAATCCTTGCGCAAGGTCTTTGGAACGTCGCTGAAGGTCGCAGGGGTACAGGAATCCCTGTCCAAGGTCTCTGGAACTGCGTCGAATAAGCGTCTGCTTCGGCGTCTGGTCGTTCCCCAAGCTGTACTTGTTATTTCCTGTCTCGGGCCCGACGTTATTGGCGCCAAAAACATGTGATGTGATGGTACAAGTTGCGTACTCCCACCGATGCATTGTTTATATTTTGTTTTATTTGTGCGCCGGCTAGCAGCAGAACACTTTCTTCTGTCTCGGGGTTCTCCAGTGGGGTCGTGAAACGATCAGACGCTTAAATGACGTACTCCACAATGACGCTGACAGAATAACTTTTATTTTGTCTTTTCTTTTAACACCAAAATCAAACAATGTATCTTATAAGCTTTTTCTAAAATTGCGTCTGCAAGTTCCTATCAGACACTTCCCGGACCCGCTTTACTACATGGGCCCCTGCCCGGTCATTTCAATGCGCACTCACGCCGCAATATTCCCTCTACCACTCCCCGAACTCCCAGACCTCTCAAAAAAAGCCGTCTCCACCCCCCAGGTTTAAGGCTCTCTCTCCCTCCCTCAACAGAAACGAAGTGTTTCCGGGAAATGTTCTAGAAGGTTCTCGAAGGCTCTCACAACAATGGTACACATTCTGGGTTCAATTTTATAATATAAGAAAGAAAGAAATTAAATGTAAAAATTATACCAAATGTTATGTTGATTAAAAAGTATGTTACAATATTTTAAATATAAATTTATATTAGAATTTGTGCGGAACCAACATGGCGGGAGCGGCAAAAAGGATACCGGTCATCTGTCTTGTCCAGCCTTCCCCCTTCTCTTCAGCTACAGCGCGCCTCATCCGGCGGCAGCCAGCCTGCCCAGCTGCTACTCCCACGTGCATCTTCTCCCAGCCAGTGAAACAATCCAAAAGTATTAACTCCTAAACTATTAAATATATCAAATATTGCCAAGAGAGCAAAGTTTCCAGAAATTGAGTGTCAATTTCAACGAGTACCGACAAGGTGGTGCTATGATAAATTTTAAGGCTTTAAAGAAAAGGAAAAATGACAAATGTAAGTCAGAGGCACTCGCTGGTTTATGTTATTGTAAAATTTAACTCCACCGGAGTTGTCTTATTTTCGAAACAGATTTCACTGGCTTCGCCACGTGCACCATATTGGGTGAGTCGGGAACCGAACGTGGTCCCCTTCAGCAGGATCCCCAAGACTGCAGAGATACATATACCACTGGACCAGCCATTATTCATTACACGGTTCAGTTACCTTTACATACTTATATTCAAAGTCAAACAACAAAAAAAAAATAATATTTATAAATACTACCTAGTTCACATGATCAGGTAGGGTGGGTGCATCACAATATTAATAACCTCAACATAAGTATTGTAGTGGTTTACATATCACCTTCGTCAATTGAGTATGAAATATTCTTTAATAATATTGAACCAATTCTAAAAAGTATCTCTAACCGTAAAAAGTATCAAATTGTACGTGGTGATTTTAACATAGACTTTAGCATCCAAAGCAACCACAGTAATAGGTTAAAGGATATCTTTAAACAATTTGACTTAACTCCCTGTATAAAAGATCCAACACTGTACTCCCAATTCACAAGTAAGTGTATTGACAATATTGCCACCAATGTAAATCAATTAAATTATACAGCTTATAACACTGAAACAACCATATCAGATCATCTTACACAACGTATCTCAATCAACATAAAACATATTATCCCAAAATCTGAAGGAAATCAAAACCACAGTATTTCCTCTTGTATGAAAGAATTTTTAATGATGACGGTTTAGATGCATTGAATTATATTCTGCACCATGAAGATTGGTCTCCAGTAAACAGAGAGTCCGACCCAAATATCTCATGGAATATATTCAGTAGCAGGTTTATACTGAAATTCAAAAGAATATTAATAAAAAAAAATTCAAAAGACATGTGGAAAGTCATAAATAAAGAAATAAAAAGATATACAGTAACAAAAGACTTATCCTTGGAAATAGATGTTAATATGACAAATAGTAAAAATATGGCTGTGCATCACTTTAATGAATACTTTTCTACAGTAGGACTTAAACTTCAAATTACAAACAATACAAACTATAAAAATTATCTTAATAGAACCAGGTCACAAAACAAACTAAAATTTATTGAATTAGATAACGTGAGAAACAAATAACTGATATCATAAAAGCACTAAAAAACAAAAAGTCTGTAGGTCTGGATGAAATCCCAGTAAAAGTAGTAAATCACTGTGCGCACAACTTGAAAAAACCCCATACTGCTATATTTAATAAATGCCTCTCACAAGGTATTTTTCCTGAAAGATTATAATATTAAAAAAAAAAAAAATAATCCCATTGCATAAGAAAGGATCTGAATTAGAGGTGGGAAACTACAGACCAATCAATATCTATCATGCCTGTATTTTAAAAAATTTTAGAAAAAGTTACATAAATAGGCCTATACAACTACTTAAATACCTACAAGATAACAACATACTATTGTGCAATCAATATGGTTTCCAACCAAAAAAATCAACAGAACAGGCTCTATATAGTTTTGTAAATAACGCGTTAAGGGGGCTGCCTACCACAATTTTAATCATTATTATTTTATTTTGTATTTGTACCAGATATTTTTTTCCTTGTTTTAGACACAAAATGTGACTAAATTTAGCTATAATGAAATTTTTTTATCTCTCATAGTTTTCGCGTAATGGCTTGTTAAAGTCATATTTTGCATGTTTCCGTTTTAACGACTACACTAAAACCAACTGAATTATACCAAACTCAAAAAAATCACAGTGAATAAATACATTGCAGGCTACAATGACATGCTCATAAAATTAAAGAATAAACATTATTTGTATTTTAAAAAAAAATTATTGAACTTTTTAAATTTTTATTTTCAGTTTCAGCATTTTTTTAAATTTAAATAATTTTTTTCCTTAATTTCATGAGCATGTCATTGTAGCCTGTAATGTCTTTATCCACTGTGATTTTTTTGAGTTTGGTATATCAGTTGGTTTTAGTGTAGTCGTTAAAACGGAAACATGCAAAAATATGACTTTAACAAGCCATTAGGCGAAAACTCTGAGAGATAAAAAAATTTCATAAGAGCCAAATTTAGTCACATTTTGTGTCTAAAATAAGAAAAAAAATATCAGGTACAAATAAAAAATTTAAAATTGGTGATGAAAATTGCGGTAGACCGCGCCCTTAATGGAACTTGATGAAAAGAAATCTGTAGCAGGTATTTTTGCAGATTTATCATAAGCTTTCGATTGTGTTGACCACAAACTTTTGTGTCTCAAGCTGGAAAATTACGGTATAAGTGGTGTAGCTTTTAACATGTTCCATTCGTACCTCTCCAACAGAATGCAACAGGTCTGCGTTGCCCAACAAGATAAAATAAATATAAATCTCAATGCATAGCAGTTAAAATTGGAGTCTTCCAAGGCTTCATATTGGGACCAATATTATTCTTGATTTACATAAGTGACCTTCCGCTGAATATAAAATCAGGTAACGTAACCATGTTTGCGGATGATACCTCATTGCATATAAGTGAAAATAACAATGAAGATCTACAGCACAACTTAGAAATCACAATACGTGAACTAGAGTCATGGTTTAATACAAATAAACTTACCCTGACAATATCTAAATTTTCTCTGATATTTTTCTCAATAAACAATAATAAATCCAAAACAACAAGTGCTTTATGCTTTGCATTTCATTCATTTAAAAATATGTGTTCCCTGGACACTATATGTACACTTTACTTTGCAAATGTTAGTTCCCTGTTGTCATACGGAATAATATTTTGGGGCAGGACCAAGCATTGGACAAAAGTATTCAGATTGCAGAAAAAAATTATTAGGATCATTGCCAATATAAGAGATCCAAATTCCTGTAAAAATCATTTCAAAAACTTGAAAATTCTGACAGTACCTAGTTTATATATTTACCATACTATTATTTTTGGTCTAAAGAACATTAGCTACGAACCAATCAAAATATACATACACACGACACCAGACATAAGGAAAATATACACTCAATTTTTCACAGAACAAATAAGTTAAAAAATAGACTAGTCCTTATCTGGCGGCTATTAAGGGCGTTGGACCCGAAAAATTTCATTTTTTTATATTTGTGCCAAACACCGTTCAACTTTTGCACATCTGATAACACGTTATTTCCCCAAATAAAAAAAAATTAGGCCCAATAGTTTTTGCAAAATCACTCATCAAAGTCACGAAATGGCCATTACGGTGCAGCCAAAATAAAAAAAAAATAACTATTGAATTCAAAATTACGGGAACTGAAAGTCAGTGTGTCAATGCATTTCATCACATGTTTGACAAAAGTTAGTTTTGAATATTTCAGTAGTAGCCGAAAGTCAAAGTTATGCAAAAATGTACTCATTTTCATCAATTTTTTTAAAAATACAAAAATGTATCGCTTTGTGTTTACAAAAGTGTCTTGAAGTAGTTCACATCATTAAGTATCAATATTAATTATCTTGTTTCTGCAAGTTTAATTACTTTTTATCATTTTGACTACACCACAACTGCCATTTTGTGACTTTGATAGGTGATTATGCTAAAACTATGAGCCCTAATTTTTTTTTATTTGGGGAAATGACATGTTATCTTATGTGTAAAAGTTGAACAGTGTTTGGCGCAAATATTAAATTTTGAATTTTTACGGGTCCAACGTCCTTTAAACTCATAAACAAACTGCTCCACCAATTATGCTTTATGTTAAAAAATGAAAAATTCTCTTATTTTAAGTTGCATTTAAAATTATATCTCATTGACAAGGCTCTGTATAAAGTTTAAGAATATTATTGATCATCTGTATTAATATTAGAACTGATAATTAACTTACTATACATTAATTATTTGGTAAATATAACAATTTTGTATTATTGGGTTTGCTTGTAGTCATAAATATGTAAATGCTATAACTGTTACTTTGTTTTTGCAGGTTAACTTACTATACATTAATTATTTGGATAATGTAATTATTTTATATTATTGTGTAACATTTTTGCTTGTTATAAAATATGTAAATTACATATGTTAATTTGTTTTGCAGGTTAACTTGCTATACATTAATTATTTGGATATTGTAATTGTTTGAATAATGCAATTATTTTTGTATTACAGTATTGGGTTTGCTTGTAGTGTTAATCATGAAAATTTTACATTGACAACTCCATCACATATGTTGTGTAAATACGGAGACTAATAAATTGAATTGAATTAACCTCATGCAGACTCCAACCATCTGTCTTATAGTATTGAGTACTTGCGAATCTTGCTTGCCATGCTTGCACCATGTAGGGTTTCACAAACTGAACACAATTGCACATGCTTACCACATAAGCATGACACGGAACATCCACCACCGCACAGACCCCCTAGCTGCGACCTTGTCCCTCAGCATAGCTCTCACCGACTGACTACTCTTGACAGCAAGTTCTGAATCAATACTGGTATACTGGATGCCATCTGTCCAATTTTTACCAGAACAACAACTCGTTACTGCGCATGCTCACATCATATCAGGTAAATCATACCTAACCATTTCTTCCAAGCATGACCATTATTAACAGAACTCATTTCAAAACTTGTCCTAGTGCAATTCAACCTTTTATTTGACTCACCTCTTACCCAACTGCTTCAACTAGACGCCTTGCACCATATCCCTCTTCACCTGCTGCGACCTTGGACTATCTTATGTCAAGCGCACCTTACCCATTTGCCAAATTTACCCCTGCCCTAGTTAGTACCTGGCACCACAGGAATGCTAAGTGGTTGACGTGAACTCCTAGGTTTTTGTGCAGTATGCAGCATAAAAGAAGTACAAGTCTCGTATACCTTACAAATGTAACTTGTGCCTTTTCTTTTAGCTCTTGTGATCCAGGTCTACATTAATGGCACAGTTGTAAAGGGAATTTGGCATATCATCTTACTGAAATGGTATAATGCTTTTAAAGTCATTTACATACAGTGCACAGGTTAACCGGCCATATATCATTCTATGTGCCTATGTCGTGACACAAGAGTAAAATAAAGATAAAGCCCTTGTTTGGAAGTACTGCATTAGATTGTGCAGTGAATTTTGCCTAAAACTAAGTTAACGACTCAACTTCCCAATGTACAGATACATGTTGTGTCTAATTTAGTGGCATATTGTGAACTTACAACATTGCAGTGCTATGTGATCCCAGAAAATCCAGGAATGAGGCAAGGAAAGAACCAATTTGGTTTTCGTCATAGGATTTTTAAAATTATTTATTTGTGTGTGCGTAGTCTATAGTTAAATGGGCTTTCTTTCTTTTTCCCCCCCCCCCCTTGTCTTTAGCACTCATTGATTTCTGGGATGACATAGCACTGAAATGGTGTATGTCCACAATATTTCAATAAATAATTTATCCCCATTACAAGAATCTTTGAAAGATTTAGGTTGTACCAAAACTAGAGAATAGTAGGCCTACTTTACTGGGGAAGATATAACATTGCTAAGCAGTACAGTCTACCTGGAGCAAGGGTTTAGTCCATGTAATGAACAAAAGAGTGGCATGGCTTGTAGGCTCATGATGTAAAACACATGTTCCTCTGACTACTCATGATTCAGTTACAAGAAAAATCAGTCACTATAGGTATTTCTGGATGATGCATCATTGGATTCAAGTTTAGTTACGTGGAGAAGTGGTGTTGCTGGCAAGGTCTATTTTGTTTTTTCCTCCTATGACTAATTACTATGTTTACTCAAGCAAGATAATATTCTAGTAGCAGCCTAAAGGTACAAGAGCAGGTGATTTATGTTTCAGTACTGGCAAGATTGTACCTTTGGGAATACTGTGCAAGAAATACTTGTTTTTGGTGTTTTTCTTCAGTGTTAGTATATTCTATTAAAACATCTACACCGCCACTGACGAATTCAAAGTTTGAAGAATTTACTGGTAAATTTTTGTTCGCAGTGTATATAGTATCCTTACAGCTAACTTATGCTTCATTTGAGATGAAATAATCTTTTGTATACCCACCAATTTTACCCTTCAGTTTTGTCTAATCACTCTTCCTTCTTATGAGCTAGGGGCCGCTGTGGCAGAATGGTTAGCCTTTGTCTCTCACCAGACGATCCAGGTTTGCTACCCGGCGGGGTCGTCCTTTTGATTTCCGCATGCGGGAATCGTGTGGGACGATGCCGTTGGTCGGCGTTTTCTCTGAGATCTCATGATTCTCTCACCCTTTCATTTTGGCACTGCTCCATACTCAACTTCATGTTACCCAGCACCAGCTCTTTAAAGACGTTGATATTAAGCACAGATGAAAATCTCTTCCACTCTTATGAGCTATAAGAGCACTGAGGCAATCAGCTTCAACTAAGAGGGAAAATGTTAAGTTTGACTTTTTCTCATGCACTTAGCTGACAAGGCAGTCATAGTGCAGAAGGGTAGACGTATTGCCTGCCAGAGGCTGTTGCCAGTTTTAATTTTACTAGTTCAGTATTGCCATACTAGCATACTAGGTGTTTAGCAGACACCCGACTAAGCTGACATGCTTTCCAGTCTTCAGCGATGTCTTGTTGTAGAGTGGGAAAAACAGTATACCATAAGTAATGTATCTTTTGTAACTTCTGTAAGTTTACTGCCACTGTGATGGAATAAACATCCTAAGTTCAGAGCTTAGAAAAATTAACATGTATTTTGTTTGGAAGCAGATTATATTATATTGTTTGCTATGAGGGCTGTTTGCAAATGTGCATTTTCACCAGTGAATTGCTTTAATATACTATTTGGCATGTCATTGCAGCGTACATTTTATTTAGCTGTTTAATTCTTGATAAACATTACATAACTTTGTAAATAAAAATGAACATTTAATTTTTAGCCTAATTTCTGGTGATATTCCAGGAAACTGTTTGTGGCAAATATTGGTGTGGCTAGCCTGCAGCTATTTGTTCAAAGTAATTGGATAGGCCCACCTTTGCCAGTGGACCTGACTTTCCCATGGATTACAGAAAGGCTTTCTGAGAGGTTGTCAGATAGTAAAGTGGTGGAGATTCTCATACTTGATGGAGAAAGCTGCTCTTCTACTATGCGACATCCACTTCTGTTGCTGCTGGCACGCGAGGCTCTCCTTGTGTGTGCTCAGTGTAGTCCAGAGGTGCCGGTAAGCATGATCCGTTATCTTGCTGACAATAGTGTGTTAATAGTAAAATGTTGCCAAGAAATAGTTTGCAGTACTTAGTACACTATTTATAGTGAATTGAAGAGATTTTGGCCAGCACTTAAGGGCTTTGCCTACCTTGAGATTTCTCACAGTTTAGTGCTGAGCAGAATGTGTTTGACAGATGATGCAGCCCACATAACACTGAAGAGAGCAAGACGGAAACTGACGTCACATTTTCCTTCCTTCTGTTCCACACATTCTCTTTCGACATGTTTGCCTCCTGTCAAATCTCTTTTAAAGCAGATAAGACCAACTTCTGTTCCTACAACCGTCAATTTTTTCATCCAGCGCAGAAGTGCGTCTCCAAACTCGTAGACTCACGTTCAGTTTTTACAAACCAGTAACATATGTTCATCTGTGCACTAAAGTAACTAACGTCTTAACAAATGTTGGCTTATTATGGATGTGCACTGGAGTAAAAAAGAGCTCCCACTGCTAAATAGCAGAAATTTATTGGAGTGTGTTTTAATTACCACTAATGTTAATCTTAATTTAAAAATATTCTGTCCTGCAATAAGACAATTTCCTAACGCATAATATTGTTGAATAATCCACACATGTTCACAGATTATAGCTAATTTAAAAAAAAATTGTTTTCTTTCCACCTGTAGCAAATTAGTAGTTATGCTTTTGAGACATTTTGTATTATAATAATTGCAGTTTCACACTTGCGACAATTAAGATGTAACCTTTTTGCTGAAGGACTGCCATCACCCGTTATTTCATGCAACTTTTATCAAAGTACTTATGCAGTGAAAATTTGTGGGAAAAAGAGAGGCCTTAGAAAATTTGGTATGTTTTCCCCAGATGTCTGGTGTAACAGCACATGTGTCAATGATGTGGAGTGTATCTCTGCTCAGTCACACATCCACAGCTAGCTTAGCATTTCATCAATCAAACATAAATAGATAAACGGTGTGGGTTCTTACAACGTAGCGAGGAAGAAAAAATGGAAACGGCGAAACTCTTATAAAACATTTTGGAGTTAAGTATCCAATGTTGTATAATTCAAGTCTCAATACATAATTTCCAAAATCTGACTGTCGGAACCCTCTGAGCGTATGTCCGCCTTTCGCTCCATCTTGCCAACAACAAACCTGCCTTTGCGCGCAAGCTACTGGTGTCATTTGTCAGTGGTGCCGCTTTGCGGCCATTGCAGGAATGCCCCCCCTCCACCAATTTATTTTAGAATGAATAGTGTATAAAAATTTGTTTGTGTACATAGGCACATTAAACTAAAGTTTTATTTTTAAAGTTTCTAATTTTACACATGCTTAATTAATAACATAGATGATTCTTAAGCTATTGTAAGCTAAGCAGATCCTTGCAGTAATAGTTTCATTTAAAAATAAAAATTCTTGCCTCCCCCCAAGAAATACCTGAAATGATGCCCATTTATATAATGAATTACTGCCTCTCCGTGCAAGCCACTCAGCTGGCATGCGGTGCTTTACTGTTATCCTTTTTCATACGGGACTTGAAGTGGTGACCAAATTATTTTATTTGTGGAAAGCATAAATCAAAGTCTAACGCGTGTTTCTATAGTTGTCTTTTTCAAATCCGGTTGTTAATTTTCCAGATGCGGCAGTCTAGAAAAGTAATTTTTGACCATTTTTAGGGCTCCAAAAATGATGTTTCTGATAAACGTGCAGAATTTTTAAAACTATAGCAACATAGTTTGAAGTATGTGTTCTTTTCATAGATGTACAAATAGTTTATAATGTGTGTTAAATAGTTTTGTAAAAAATTTAAGTCATAACTTGGTGCAATGCTTTTTAAGAGCAAGAAACGAAGCCCCTTAAGAGCACAGGCAGACACCGAGTTTTGGATAAGTGTCATTGGTTCGAATCTTCCCAAAGTAGAATGAATTACAGTGAATACAAGCAGTTACTACTAACAGTACAAGGCAAAGTCCACATTGAAAAAAATGAAAATGTCTTGTGTGTTACATTTTATAGTTATGAAAAAGTAACACATTTTTAAAACATAAAGTTTGCTTATATAACTCACATTACTATTATGAAAAATCACAAAAGTGCAAAAATTGAAGTTCACTTATCGTAAAACATTTTGTTTTTATGTGACTGTTAGTAAAGCTAATTTAATTTTTGAAATACATAACAACAATGGTATGACTTTTTGTCACTAATGAATGTAACCAAATTCATGTGGACAAAAAGAGGCTAAAGTACTAATGTTTTTATGTTATTAACTTGCAGCACAAGTGTGCTTCAGAAATCATTATGGTACCGGTAGTCACTGTCAATCAAGAACTGTTGTGTTTCGAGGGGGTGGGGACACCCGGGAGGCAGGCCAAGGAGGAGTGCGCCAGAGGGGAGGGGGCAAGTTAGTACTAGGGAGTCCAGCCTTTTAGATGTATGTCACAGACAGTAGAAGTATTTGAACCAGTCAGCTTAATTAAATTGTGGTTTAATCTAAAATATATAACTGAAGCCTATATTTTAAATATTTTAAGTTATATCGGTACATTTTAAGAATACGTGTTGCATTTTAGTAAATTTTGGCTGGTATTTTCAGTTTTTAACAGTTCTTAAATTTTTCAAGTTTTAAGTTGTTTTGCATCACTGATGTAATATTTTCTATGTATGCTTTGTTTCTTTGGGGAAAAGGAAATAATTGGGTAAATTAGACAGGGGCCTATATCATGTTGATAGACTCGACTGAATATGTTTTGCCACTGAATTGAAGTGTTAATACAGTTGGTGGGAGTTGATTTGATTTTTTTTACAGTAGACAAAATATTAGCTCAAAATGTTGTGATGTGCACTGGCACATATGTAGCCCAATCTATTTTTTATGTCATACTGTAATTTCAATTTCTTCAATTCTAATTCATCATTGATAAAAATATTTGTTTTGATATTTTTTTAAAACTCTAATTAATTATATGTTCTAAGCTAATCATATGTGATTTCTATCAGGGATTTGTACTGCAGGATCAAACATAATAATTAGGGATGCTAGTTATGAAGTTAAAATAAATTGTTTTCGAAATTTATTTAACTGATTATGTGAGTTAGTAGTCTTTTTTGCTATTCATTTTAGTTTCCTACCATGTTTGGGCTCATTAATCAATATGAAATTTCAAGCATATTTGATAAATAACATTTTCTTGTATTTTGCCTCGTTTGCGATTTTTGAAATATCCTTTCAGCAATGAGTTAATTTCCTCTTGGATATGAATCACTGGCAGGTCAAAGTTCAGGCTCGGGGTAGCATGTTCGAAGAGCATGCAGGCACGCAGACTGGTCAGGAAACTTATAGTTTGTCACAAGTGCCGTGTGCAACTGGGCACTGACGAAGGTATTGCGCCGCTCACCTATTTGTCCATCAGGTTGTAAAATGTGTCGCCAGTTCAGTTAATCAATGGGTATTTGTTCTTTCTGTGGTAAACTGTTAATTACATTTCTTGGTAGCTCTGTACTGTAAAATTGAACGTATTAAACTGTTATTGTAAATTTTCAGGTACATTGAGTCCCGCAGTATTATTTCCCCTAGGCACGCAACTACTTGCAATGTTTGCCACGGGTTATGGAGAGTGATGTTGTGTTATTCATTGGGAGCTGTTGAGTCTTGTTGATCTGTTTGTATCAGTTGTACTAAGATGTAAGGCAGTCTTGAAAAGATGGCTGAGCTTGGCGGGTGTCGGGAAGGCGAGGTAAATATATGGGACTGCACAGTGAAACCACGAGGGCGCTGACATGATTAGATACTATTATTTATTTTTTCAATGTCAGAGTACCATACAGATGGTATGACTGAGATAAATTGAAGTCTTGTAATCACAAAATTAGGGTGTCAGAAAAAGCGACATAAGTAGTTTGGGAATTCCAATCTCTAATGTAATCATTGTTAAAACATTTGTATTATCTTGGTTGTGTATCCTTCTTTTGGTGTAACTAATATTGAGTTTTAGAATGGGCATTAATGTGTAAATAATCCTGCGGCAAACATACTGTCATCTGTAGCGAGCTGTTTCGAAGATGTGTTTTGGAAGTATTTTTAATTTGTAGTAGGCTGGTGCCAGATCTGTCTTGCATTATGTAAATTGCAACAAGTAATGCAGTAAAAAAAGGGTGGGCTTTGAAAGTACACAAAAGTGCAACCCAGAAATTTTTAATTTGATATTATTTGTATAGAAGTATCCCTGTTATCTTAACAGAAGAATCTAAGGAGTTATGACAGTGCTGTGAAGTGAGAGTTTGAACCAATCCACCAACTTCTTGTTAATGAATTAAAATTACGTAATTTTGCAGCTGAGTATCCAGGGCCATCCAAATCAGATACCATTGCACCAACGATTACCTGAGTTGGCTGCCGCATCACAAAAGAATTGACTGCCCAAACAGGGACAATTTATTTATTCAACTAGTAACACCAGTCTGTGGCATCCGAGTACAAGTAGCAGACTCGCCATAATGTACAGACTAATATGTTTGCAGTTGTAGTCTTCTCCCTTCAGTAGCTGTTTTATCAGTTCTCCATGGTCAGCTTATTATGTTTGTGTTGCAGGGTATCAGGTGGTGGTGGCAGAGATGTATGTTTATTCATCAGCAAGTTTTAGACGAGTTCTCAGTCTCTCTCCATGATACACTCATGACTCTGCTGAAAGAAATGCTGGGTGGAAACCACACAGCCCTTCATGATGAAAGCTGGTCTCTGTACCATCTCGAGGCAGCACAGATATATTTGTACTATTCTCAGGTGGTGCCAGCTAGAGAGCAGTTGGATGCTGCTGCACAGAAGTGTAAGCTTGATATGGAACTGATGGGTGAGTGGTTTGCGGACGTTAAGCACCTCAGCAATAGTTTAAGCTCAAGATATATACATTGATAGTGTATTAATATTAATAAAAGTTTTTCATTCTATCTATTTATGTAGTTATGGTAGACCCATCAAGTACCAAAATGCTAATAATTTTATAACAGCTAACATAAGGTGTCACGTGACTGAAATTTTACAATACCTTAAAAACTTGGCAATGTGTTAGCAATAGTTCAGTGTAATACACAACAATCAATGATTATGGCATTACGTCCATGAAAGAGTTACTATGCACATATATTAATTTTTTAGGTGAAAATATGTTATATTATTTGCATGTTCAGGTGTGGGGCAAGTGCCTCCATTGTTAGCTCAAACCAAGACATTATCAAATATGTAATATAAATAATATCAGATGCAATGGATTTGCGGTGGCCAGGACTTTGCCTGTGATCGCTGACCTTGCGAGTTATTGTCACTTTGCACCACGCATGAGGCAGTATGCACAGTGGTATATGTCTATAGGTCATTCACGATAAAGTGAGCACTGCATTAAGTTTTCTTTCGACCATTTTGCAGCAATCTATACTATTTTTAAAATGAAAACTTCCCTGTCACTAAAAATCTGTGTATATGTTTCAACACTCACAAAAGTTAACATATATTGGCCCAATGAAACATATTTTTATTTAATTACAAGTTCTTTTATTAATTTTGTAACTTTAAATTTGATCTTGTTTATGAAATATGAAATTATGCTTGACTAAACAATTTTAATTTTAAAAAAATGTAATTGAATTCGGAATGAGAAAGTATCTGTTGCTGTTGGGATTTTTGTGGGTCTAGTGAAGTTTATCTTAATTATCTATTGCAACAGTTTGTGAGAGTGGGTGCAGCAGGGAACATACGCAATGAGTCCAGCACATTGACACAGTCTGTCTGTAGTATTTCAACTTTTGCTAGGATAGCTAAAGAAATGAAATTCACCACCAGGGTCACAGTGTGTATAAAAGAAGGCTGCTGTGGTGAAGGATGCGCTGGCTGCTCGGCTAACGAGCCAAGCCTGTTGCTTTCCAGCCCAAAGAATGGATGAGTTGAGGATGAGTATGTAGAAGCGATGGAATGAGAGAGGCAGGTGGAGACAAGAGTTTCCTGAGAAAACTCGTCGGCCAACAGCAAAATCTGCCATGTTTCCCACATGTGAGAAATTTGGGATTGAAACTGCTGGGGGATTGAACCCGGACCATTTAGGTGTACGCGAGAGGTCAGACCCCTCGACCGCCGTGGCCCCAGGATGGCTAATATACTGCATAATTATTAATTTAATCCCAAATGGACATTTTTAGAATGCTTGGTTTATGAGTTATCATGTCTCGCTAATAGCTAACTTCTAGAACTGCAGCTGCATATTAAAATTGTTTGACCCACCTTCTTTTGGCCATTTTTATGTTAACATTTCTGAATATAGAACATCCCACCCTTATATTGCTGTATAGGGCTTATGACATGTGCTGTTACAAGATTGCAGCTGCGTTACGAAGTTCGGGAGATCTACTACTTCATAATTTTGAGTACTAGAATATTATATTTCAAATTTTTAATTGGTGTCATTGTAATTGGTATAAGATTATGCTTTAAAATATGTATCTACTCACATTTTTAGATTACTTACTTTAAAATAGGAAACAGTTCATGTACTCCACTGATATGAATTCTTTAGGTTAGTAGTAACAGGCAGTTCGTATACTAATCATTACAGCTACTCCCGATAATAGTTGAGATTTCATCCATAGGAGTAGCGTCTATCTGAAGACAAGGTTGAAGTTATTTTAATGATTATGAAATTGATGATGGAAAACCAAATGTCATGTATAAGATGGGAAATCTGGTTGTTTTTGTCATTAACTTATGTCAAAATTACTTTTAAAGTGGGAGGAATTTTATGAAACAAAAAAGTATAAACCTTTGACCATGATGTCATTTTAAGGTATGATTCCTCATTTCCACTACTTTTGTGACATTAATTTTTTAAGCCTAACAAGAGTGAGTACTAGAAATTGGTCTTCCAGTATTGTTTAAACTTGTTTTAGTGTGATTATATTGTTCTTTCAAGACAAATACACAAAGTTGAAGATAAAATATTTTAACATAATTTTTTTCGACGAACTACTTAGCTAAAACCAGGTAATTTTTTGTCTTTAAAATGTGGTGGACGTAGTAAATACAGTGCAAACAAACTGGGTGAAAGATTTTTGGTACTTGCTCTAGTTTAGGCTTTTTGATTTATTTATGTTGCATCCTGTTGACCACAGTTAACTATATACACAGGATAACAACAATTATACATGTATATATTTGCCATGCATATATTAAAAATACATACCTAACTATTACAGTGTCACAGGTTAAAAAATTTAAATTTTACAAATAATCATACAGATCAACATTAGACATTCATCAACTCAATAAAATTGTTTACATTGTGGTATGCATTTTCCATGATTACTTTATTAAATTTAATTTTAAATTCCTTTTGTGTAAAATTTGTAAAAACAGGCTTTTATCAATTATGTAAGCTGACGCCCACAAAGTTAACACTTCTTTCATACATAGCTGTGTTACAGCACTTACTCTTTAATCAGTTTTTGTTCTTTTTTGCTTATCATACTGTGTTCTATTCAATTTAACTTATGATCTGTGCAAACACCCAGAAACTTTGTACAGTAAAACCTCTTTATAACGACCCCTCACGGTTCCCGAGATTAGGGTCGTTATAGAGAGGTGGTCGTTATAAGATTTCGGACCCATTTGGAACCTCTATATGTCAAAACAGGCCGTTTTCGCATCAAGTCCATGTTCAGTCATCTTAAGAAATAATAAATCTTACATTTAAACTAAGCTATAAACAAAATTTATGACCAGGCGTCTTTTTAAGAAAAGGCGATAGTGTATTCTGCTCTCGGGGCTATTCTTTTACGCCGTGAACGCTTAGAAAGTCACACGCTGTGAGGTTACGTGCCGTGTCGCCGCTTGCTTGTTATCGGCCGGCGGGCCGGTCGGGAGGAGAGACCATGATGTAGGAGGGGGGAGGAGACTGCCGGAGATGGCTGCGCGCGCATGCACCGATCATTACCACAGCCACAGCAGCTTTCCTCTTCAGCGCGTCAGCTTGCTCTGCCTTGAGATCGACAGAAAGATAATCACGGGCGTGCACTGTGACGTAACGTTATCGCTCACTTAAATATTAAACTTACATGTCAATGCGTAAAATATTTCGTTCAGGACAAAGAAAATGTAGCGACATGGCCCCCACTCTACTAAAAGTGTACTATTAATTAGTTAATTAATTAGTTAACAGCATAGTCCTAGCTGTTGTACGAGCAAACGTTTAAATTTATTAAAGAGTACACAAGGGAAAAAAAATCATGAAAAAACTACAAGTACACTAGTAAGAAAATTACCAGATATAATATCCAACAAACGTGATAAATTAGGCAGATCATTTGTTTACATTTATCACTGCGTTCGTTGACGGGACACTAAACGAACACACAATAAAAGAAAGTCTGACACATTAAAGGGCCGAACAACTGTTTCCTATTTTTTAAAAAAGTCCTCCGCTTACAGGCAAATTTTGTACTCTAAGTTGGCCGAACCATTCCAGCACAGCTTCCTACAAATTGGTGTGCATCTTACGCCTTAGTTTTTTTACGTTTGCATTCGTCCTTCCTTCTGCACTGCATTTACGATCTCGTCCATCATTTTTAAGATTGTAAACAATGTTGATTTCGGGATGCCGAACTCCCGCGTAATCTCTGACTTCGGCTATTGTGTCGATTTCGCTTCCTTGATTATTTCTTACTTCTTCAGAAACGACAAGCCGACTCACTTTCTACTCATTATGGAAATATCGAAAGTCCGTATGAAATTTTAAAAAAAATGTATGTGTCATCAACAATCGTTTACAAAATCAAACCTAATAATCATAACCAAATCAAAAGCCAAAAGAACTGCGTGGGTCAATATTTTTTCACAAGCTCAAACCAAATAAATTACAAATTGAAATCGTGAAAATAAGCGTAATAAGTTGTAATAAATCGTAAAAATAGAAGAGAAATCCAAAAGTCGTGCAATAAAGTTGTTACAATAGAGCAAACAGAGAGCGTGTTGCGTTGTGTATCTAACAGCGACCGAGAGAACACTGGCACGTGAACAAAGGTGGAGAAATCAGAGCGCGCCGGGTATTCCCGTGAGGGAAAAGAAGAGAGGAAGGATGAGTCACCGCTTGCCGCGTGCAGTACAGTTCTCGCCACTAGAAACGCAACACGGCACACAAAAACCTATTTTTTGCCGATTTCCTTATAATTTGAAATAAAAAAAAATTAAGAAATCATGGTTTCCCAAAAACGGGTCCTTATAGACAGGTGGTCGTTATAAAATGGGTCGTTATAAAGAGGTTTTACTGTATTATAAATTTGTATGTCATTAATTTTAATATTTAATTGTT
The DNA here is from genome assembly GCA_003012365.1 of Medauroidea extradentata. NCBI lineage: Eukaryota > Metazoa > Arthropoda > Insecta > Phasmatodea > Phasmatidae > Medauroidea > Medauroidea extradentata. The sequence continues at coordinate 70,293 of PNEQ01087113.1, read as the reverse complement.
TCAAATCTGTACTCTTGTTCTTTAGAATGAAATTTATGTAATTGGTTTTAAGTAAATTTAACATTAATGTATTTTCAATTAAAAAAAATTACACAAAGAGCAGAAATTATAGCTTATGGCCTTAAAATTATGTAGGAGAATTTTTGTTTGCCTTTAATTTTCGGTTTCAACTTTGCAGATTAGTTGAATGAAGGTACCATGTTGCTGTGGTTTTTTTCTAAGAGCATAAATGTTAGTTTGGAACTGCTGGTTACTATGAAAGTATCGTTAATTGCATTAATAGTACGGATGTCAAAAATACTGGAATATTTTCAACACAATGTTTCGCTCCCTCCATCGTAGCCTATATTATGTATTTTGAGTGTTTAATCTTATAAATAAATGTGGCCGCGAGACACTGATGTACTCCTGGACTAGTTTAAGATACAATTTGCCTGTAACCGAATGTGTGGTGACTCCATTCCATACGTTAAGAAGACGTAAATAAACTACCGCAGTGTAACCAGTCTCGGAGCTGTCAGAGAATCAGTCAAGTGCAACTGGTACGAAGAACCAGCAGGGTCAACGACCTGTTGGGGAACAACAACTGATGATATAAGTGGTAGCTCTTTGTCTAATTTTGTCACAAGCAAGTTCAGCATCCCAGTCCAATTTCGCCAGCCAGAGTGTCTGAATGAGATGCTTCGAAAACATTGCGAGAGGAGAGACTATCCAAGAGGATAGACTATCCTGGCTATATCTGACAAGATGTTGCTTTTGGTAGTCTCTTTGTGACTAGGCAGAATCTTGTACAGTAAACAATCCACAGTAGGATTCTACTGCAACCCGAGCACCTTCACTACCTGACTGTCTTGATCCAACGACAGGGTTTCTGGAGCTTCTACATCTTCCTCAGGGAGCCAATCATGTACAGTTGGATGATAGCTGACAAATTTTCACAATTTGAATCAACCATCAGCCAGTAGTGAAATTAACTCCCTTTGAAGTACCAATGCAGACTCAACAGGCTCAGTGCCAGTGACCACGTCATCAACATAGACGTCAGACTTCAACACCTTAGCTGCAGTAAGAAATTGTTCCCGCTCATCCTCAGCCAACTGCTGCAAGGTATGAAGTGCCAAGTATGGAGCAGAGGAGAAACAGTCTTCAAGCGATAATCTTCCATCACATCACTGTTACTTAAACGCCAAACAATCCGCTGAAGGTCCTAATGATTGCGACATACCGCTATATGCTTAATGTCGGCTGTGAGCACAATGATGTGCAGCCTGACTTTTAATGAAACATCAATTAACATCCTGCTGCAACCTGGGTTCAGTCAGCAGGGTATCATTCAGATACACTATTGTCAAGTTCTTTGATGAAGCATTAAACACAACATGAAGCTTGGTTGTTGTGCTCTCTGGCTTAGTTACACAATGATGTGGAATGTAGCAAGTAGCAAGGTGAGGATGACAGTTCTGACACAAGCACCTTTCCAATATGCAGAAGTTTGAATGTCTCTGTTTAAGTTTCAAAGTGCTGCTTCAGACAAAACAGCAGATTAATTGCCTGTGGCCAAGATGCACCTAGAGCTGGTACCAACACACGTAAAGGTAGTGACTTAATATACCTACCAGTAGCCTCACGACTGTGAGTCTATAAGAAAATATTTTCACAATGAACATCTTCTACCGATTTGTGTTTTGCTCATGGGAACTCCGCAATCTCCCATAACCGACGTACAACTTCTTCCAGGGGGCTCATCGTCAACAGAGAAATATAATAGGAGGCTGAAGACAATGTGGGGATTCAGCTTCTACCTTTCTCATCAAGATCCGACCAAAGATTGAGTCAGGAGCTATAGGAGAGCCTATGATTTTACCTCCAGTCAGGAAATGAGGTATAAGATCAGCCCTTATGAGAATGTCAACAGACCGGGGAACATCAAAATCGGGATAAGCTAGTTTCAAGTGAGCCACAGAATGGCGTACCTCACTGGACAACAGAACACCTGGAAGCTGACTTGTTATGTGTGGAATGACAAACACATCAAGCGCGAACTGCATGTCAGGTGTTCCGCAAGGGGTCACAGTGACAGAAGCAAATGACTTTGCCACATCGACAGTTGCATTTGATAACCCCTCTATGGGAAGATGCATCGTCTTAACGAACCAACCCGAGCCTTTGGCAGCAGTGCTCTGAGATGAAGCTAGCCTGGGTGCCATTTAAATATTGTCTTTTGGCGGTGCAACGCAAAATATTCTCTGTGCTGCACCTCACTGGGATTAAATATTCTCCATGCAAGGTGCAACTAGTCACATGACCGGAGTATAACTCAGAGAAATCTGCGGCGAGCTAGACCCTTGCTGCAAATGATTTTGCACCACTCGCACATGCGCAAACAACACGTTCTAGCCTTCCACAAATGGCTGCCATGTTGGCAGCTGTGTTTCGTCATAATTGAATGCCATGAAAACAATATATAGTCAAGGTTTTATTTATTTTCAGGGGTAATGGTCATTAATATTGGTTTTACATGTCTTGATGATGAATCGTGCAACACAAAAACGTCTGTTTGACTTTCTGTCGAAGTGGTGATGGACGATGGGGATATAAACTTAAAATTGACAGCAAAATTTCCACACTGTAATATCATTAGTAGTCTCAGAATATGCCACAACGCATTTAATATTCCACATAATCGGAATGCAGTAATTTTGAACATGGCTTCGACTGAATGACAATGCAAGAAAATAATCTATGTAATTTTGCAATAAATGTGGCCAATTATTCCCTGAAGTACAACTGCAATTAAAAGAAAATAATATATCATAAATATCACTAGATAATTCACAATTCCATCACAATCACTGCAGTATTCGTGCCTGCAAAATACAATAAGCCTAAGTGCATAGAAGTAAGTTACGAATAATAAAACAGGTCACTTCACTTCTCAGAATCTTCATTCAAAACATGTGGAGTATTAATATTTTATTATGTCACCACTTTAACAGTTTATCAAACAAACATACTGTATATCCATATTAAGAAGTTTTTACAAGAAACATACCACTTTCAGGTTAAATAAGAATGCTATCATAGAATACATATGGCCATAGATTGAACACACAGGCAAAACTCTTGTTCTGTACATGGATAAACGTGGGCAATCCGTCAAAGTGGGCCCAACTATTCCTGAAAGGTTCCGAACAATTTTGTTACAAGCTTTCTTATTGGCCGTTGAATCTTGGGACGGGGAAATGGAACTGCCGTCTCTCTTAGTGTCCCACCCAATTGCATCTGTTGTATTTAATTCCACCAGTGTTGGCTGATGCAAGTTCAAAGAAGTTATCCTAGCTCTGTGCTGCATCGGTGCCGGCATTTGATGCTCATATTTAATCAACCACTTGGCTGGCTGTGTCCAAGAGGGCTCTAGCAATGTGAGGTGTACCCTTGGAATCTATTACGTGTACTTGAGCTGTGGAATAGAGCCCAACTGGAGAGGCACTTGACGGTACTGGAGTAACAGCATATAGAGAGGTAGCAGGATGAGTGTCCGTGGAGCGAGAAGAGCCAGATTCTGGTTGCAGCAACGGACTGCCCTTCTTTGCTCTTTTTCAGATTCAAAATGGAGTAATGTGTGGTGGCGAGCACCACAGTGATGACATAATGATGATGGACAACCCTTGGAACGGTGTGACTGAGAGAGGCAGTTTAAACACAATTTGCATTTTTTGACAGTTTAATATCGTTGCCTTGGAGTTTGGCCACCAAAGTCCAAGCAACTAAACACTTGGTGTGTGCCATCACACAGCCAACACTTGACTTGGTTGGAACTCATCAAACACTTGGAGGATTGCTTGTGGGACTCATTACAAGGCTGTCTTCAAAGGGGCACTGTAAGTGGAGGTTTGGGCTTCGCAGAGTCCCCCAAAATTTTTGCTGGCTGCTGAACTCACAGTCTCAAGGGTACGACAATGTTTATCAAGGAAAGAGATGAATCCTGCCAGAGTGGGTAACTGATGACTAAGTGTGAGCTCCCACTGTGTCTGGAGTTCGGGCATCTTTGCACAGGATAGGAAGCAAAGTCCCACTGCTCTACCGGAACGTCAAGAGCGTTAAGCGTGGAAAACATTTTCTGTAAAGGTACACAGCAACAGACGCAATGAAGTGGGTGTGTTGGATGATGCTGATGAAGCATGAAGCAATGCCTCTACATGAACATTAACAATTAGTCGCTTGTTTTCATACCTCTCCACTTAGAGATTCCAAGCAACCTTAAAGTTTGCCTCAGACATGGTTAATGCCTGGATTATACCAATATGCCAATTTATCAACTGCTGACACATCAGCATTATCAGATACCAAAGAGGTGAACAAGTTACAAAAATTAAGCCATTGCCTGCAGTCCCCATCAAAGTTGGCTGAAGTTATCTTGGGTAAGACTACCCTAGATTGGTGGACCTTAGTATTAGAAGTGGCTAAAACCTGGCCTTTTGACTACTTGACATAGAAATAATGCTCTTCAAATTTTGCCATGTGGCCAGCATGTTCCTGAGCATCCACATCTGACAACTTATCCACTGCCAATTGAACAGCAACAGATTTAGTATCAAAATTATCCTTTACCTTTTACAGATCACGGGTAGTGTCATAAAACAAATTGCGTTTGGATGGCTCCTTTATAACGACCAGAGCCAGATCATGGGCACACTTAGGCGACTCTGCCAGATACAGCCATAGCAAGGCTGTGTTTGCTTCAGCCATTTTTTACGTGACCAAAAAGAATCACAACACAAACTCAAAGGAACAAAAACAACAGAGCACCAGACACTAGAATCAAAATTTGTGACCGAAGCCTAACAATAAGTTACTACACCAAAAACCTACAGTAGGTCTACTTAAGAGGCCTAATACAAAAAGGTTAAGTTACCTACTAAGAAAATTTGCAACCTAATGCGATACAACCATAAGGCCAAACTTGAGCCACATAAATAACTAATATAAGCCAAACTATAGAATGATACCAATGAATAATAAATTGGCAAATACGTGGTACCGAGATAATTTTCTACAAATGGAATTAGGAGCCAATTTACAAGAGAAGGCAGAAACAAAGGAAAAAGGTGCAAGTGCAAACATGTACACACAAAGGACTAACAGCAACCATGGACAGCCAGAGCTCACACAAAAACAAAGAAAACTATTTTCACGTCCATGATAGTCTTCTTGGCAGAAAACTGTTTTCAAGAAATATGAAGCATGTGGCACTGCGAAACGAGTCTGTCATGTGTCCAAATTACAGTAACTTAACCAGTCTTACATGTCAAAATACAAATAAAACCAGCACAGTCCAGCCCGGAGGACCAACTATTGTTTGTCCATAAACATTATGTGATACGACATGAAGAAATACTAACAATTAGCTACAATGCCACAAAAATTCAACCATTAAGCGGCAGCGAACTATACTGCGACTTACAGCCATATTGTCTTGCACATAACTGCTCTTCTGCTTCCAGTGCAGTATTGCCAACTCTAGCACCTAGCTGACAGTTGACTACGTCAACCAGGCTCATAAATAGTACATAAATACTGTACATAAATACTAAGTCAGAACACCGGTTGCATACATATTGCCACATCGCCACTTAGGGTTAGGTACTTAACTAAGCCAACATCAATCTTCAGTCGAAGGATTAATTGCCATCAAGAAAACATTTTTAAAACATTGTTAATAGTTTTTGTAAAATAAATAAATTAATAATTCGGGGAGAATGATTGTGGATAAACTGTATTTTGACACTGTCATTGGTAAATAAAAAAGTTTTCAGTTTGTTGAGCTTAATATACTATCTTATTTTGGCTATTTTTTAAGATTGCGGTATTTCCAGTAAGTGTTTGGGATCGAAGCTCTTTTAGAGCACTGCATTGTAACCTTCATGATATATTTTCTTAGTATGTGCACATTTGAAGTCTTAAGAGTTTGGTTTTTCTGTGTTATGCTATGTTCTATGTCAGTGTAATTTTAGTTCTGAAAGTCCCACAAACTAATTTTGCTTTTGGCTTACTGGCTGCTTTACAGACTGCAGATCATGAAAAATTAAATAATGCTGTTTATGCCACACGGCATAGATTCATTATTTTACTATGTATGTGATGTTAATATTTTGATTAATCACGTGTTCTCTCTGTCAGGTGCACTTGGCAAAAGAACGAAATTCCAAGAGAAAGCTGTTGCCCAACTGATGCTTAAAGTGTCAGTGGACAGGAAAGATACTCTTTCATCAGCAAGACCAGAGTTTTTACCAAAGGTGAGGTGAATTTTTATATAACAAAGTCCTGTATGGTCAGACTGTAGTTTGGTATGCTGCTTTTCATGTGCACAATTTCAAGAAGTTTAAATTGTACCTCATTGTCAACAGTGCTGAATGCTGGACAGCCACTGTTTCCATAAAATACGGGTTTAGTTTCTCAGATATCTTTTCAACTCTCAAGAAGTTTTAGTATGTTTCCTTCTGTTTGTTTTTACGTACCGTGGATTCTGACCAAGTTAGTTACACTTAAATGTTGAGCAGACAGTCTTCATTATAAGCATTATTAGCATTTGTCTTGAGACTGTATTTTTTATATTGTTTAGTCACTGATTGAGAATACAATTTACAGAACTGTAAAACCTCATTAATTCGAACTCGGTTAATTCGAAATACTATATAAATTGAAGCCATCACTCGGTCCAAAACGTGAGGATAGGATTTTACATGCTGCGGAGTTTGTTTAGTTCAAAATTAGATTAATTTGTAATTCGAAGCTTTTTTCTAGCCCAAACAAGGATAAGTCCTAGTAATTCGAAGTCATTTTGATAGAGAAGTAAGTAAAGTGTGTAAAATATAAGAATAATGCGGCGTTGTGTGGCATTCTACAGCCCTGGCTTTGTTTCCGTTACCACGCAGGCCCGTGTCACGTTGACCTTGAGGCTTCCTTGCTGTCTGCTTGTGCACTGCGTTCGAGTTCGAATGAGTGTGTATGTGTGCTCGTGTGCAAAGAGAGAGGAAAAGAAGAATGGAAGGCAGGAATGGCACAGCGTGAGACAGCCTGTGGCTGTGTTGTGTGATATGACGATCATGTGATTTTGTGCTTTCCTCCCACACTGTGAGCTAGATACAGTTACGGTTAGACACGTGTGCATGTGCTACGAGTCTGGAGTATTTCAGCGGCCAGGGAGAAGTGGAGTGAATGAGTGAAGGAGAGGATGAGGAAGTAGGTAGCTCATTAAATCCCCCCCCCCCCCTCAAAATTCATAGGCAGAGCTGGTTTATTTTTAGGACTTCTCCACTTACCTTCCCCCTGCCTAGCTACCACGTACCAAGCAGATGCCAGAGTTGTGTCACCCTGCAAGTGCCTCCTAGTCCTTGTTCTCTTCTACCTCCCTCCCCCCTTTCCACTTTTAGCTATGAGTCATCAGTGAACAATGCAGCTTCTAGGAGAATACGGCCAGAAGGGTGGCAGGCAAAAAAAGCACATGTTTGTTTCCCGTGTTCAGCTGGTGTCGTGTAACTAGCAATTCGTGAAAGGAGAGAACAGATAGCAGTCAAGGTCGCAGTGTCTGCTGCCTCCCGTGCTACGTTGCCACATTTTGTGCACTACACTGATGCCATACAACCGTCTGGCCGGCTGCACAGCCTGTCTCCGTGTATCACTCAACATCTTATCGATTAAAATAATATTTAACTAACATGGCATCTGATTTTTCCTTGGAAAAACTAATGGAAAAATAACTTTGCACTTGCAAAAATTACTCAATGACCATGTTTACAAATATTCATTCGGGAGGAGGGTTGGTCATAATTACTATTTTAGGTGTGTTACATTGTTTATGAAATAAATTTCACTGACAAATGTCTCGTATTCCTTCGAAAAGCTGCTGGAAAATCATTTTGCACTTGTAAAAATGACTTGGCGTGAAATATTAAAAATGTTTTTGGGATATGGGGTGGTAAAATTTACCGTTTTGGGCTAAAAATTCTTTAAGATGTCTGTAAAACTCTCCTTTCTCTTAGAGATCCAAAACCATGCATTTATAAATTACAGTATTTGCTGGCGTATAAGATTACTTTTGTTTTACAAGTGCCCCTGCCCCTTTTTTTTTTTTACCTCGCATCGCAGTAGCGTCATTTGGCGATCGATACATCTGGAGCGTGTGCTGAGATCCTTTGTCTCGCCAGTACATTGCTCTCGGGTGGACAAAACGAGGATCTAGGTACTGGGTACCTAGCTCCTTTGACTCGCCAGCACGAAACTTTCGGGTGGAGAAAACTAGGATCTAGGTACCGTACCACACATTCATGTGTCTAGTGTTGGCTGACTGGTGACAACAGCGTTCAGGAATGCGATGACTTTGCAAGCAGCTGCTGCAGCCCGGCATGTGGCGTTCGGCCGGGAACTGACGATGTTGCCGACCACGTGTTACCATCACTGTGCATTTCCTTGGCTTTTAGGTGCCCATGTTATTGGTTTCTGTGTCTTCTATGATATTTATAAAACGGTAATAAATGCATTTCAAGTATTTAAATAAAATATTTATGTTTCTGGCAAAGGAAAAAAAATATTTTTCTGCCGGGAATTTCAAAATTAATAATTAAATATTTTTCAAGATTTTGTACATTCAAAACAATGACTCATCTTATGTGTGGGGTCATCCTATATGCCGGCAAATATGGCAGTAATAACAATCACATGCTGTGGCAAAGGCAACGCATGGTAGATATCGAACGCTGGAACAGGAAAGGGGAAGCACGGAGTTACCCACAGCCTAGTAGATGCGATGTGCGCTACTTGCAGTACAGTGCTCGCCAAGAAAAACGCAGCGTATGACGACCAAGAAAAATGCAACAAAGTTTTTTGGTCCAATTATTTCATATTACTATTCCCTTTTTTAATTTGAATTCTCAAAAGTTTTCGAAGACTACCATAAAAATGGGTGTAGAAACACTGAAGGTGCTTTGTACCTTAGAAAAAAAACTTTCAAATTTGTTAATTCGAAGTACAAAATTTTGGCCCCGAGCACTTCGAATTAACAAGGTTTTACTGTACACATTTCATAATAGCTACCTTTGCTTAACCAAAGGAAAAATACAGTCTGTTTTATGTTTGCTGGCAGACACCTGTAGATGGAGATAATATTGTCAGTTTAACCCATTGTACTTCGTATGTAAACTACGAAAGCAATTTTGGTTTTAGATTACCTTTTAAAATTTGCAAATCAGTAGCATAAATATTTTTGAGCTTGTAAACACTTTTACTACCCCAGCTCATTGTCATTTTAAACACAGTATGCAGTTTAGGTAAAAAAATGTTTGTTTACAGAGCATTTAAAAGAAGTTTATTTGCCTTTGTAAAAACAGTATGAAATAAGAATATGGTATTTATGAGATGCGCTTCCAAGTTAGTTGGTAGCATTAACAGTTTGTACGGAAATGTTAGTGTATTTTGGCACAGTGATTTGGTCCACTAACCTCTATTTTTTTTGTTCGGTTTATTAATCAGACAAACTGACACTTGATGTTGAAATGAAAATATTTAAAAAATATACTGCATATTTGAGTACCTTTTTGATGTAACAATTCAGTAATTGAATGAAAAATACTATTTAGGTGTAGAATTTTGTACCTAATAACGAAATTATTACTATTTTGAAGGATCTTGAACAAAAGTTTAGTGTTATGGGTACACTGTTTTATATCTATAATCTTTTCACCACTGCTACTCTTACAGAAGATTTTAAGTTTTATGCTGGAATCGTAATAGCGTGACAGATACGATGTGACACCAAAAATTCTCATTATTGCAAACATTCCTTCTTCTACTGTAAAAAAAAACTGTCCTTGTCATTTCATGTTAACTTCTAGTATAATAGCCGTAGGTGTTTATAGTATTTCAATTTTTTTTTGTTTGTAATATACTGTATTTTAAATACCCGCAGCATTAACAAATGTCAAAATAAAGTTATAATTTTCGGTTAGTTTGAAAAGGTTATGACTTGCTTATAATAACAATCAAAAATGTCTGGTAAAATAAATAAATGCAATTTACTACAAACCACCAGTTTCACCAACATTTAGGGACATAGTTAAATTATGTTTTGTAGCTTTGTAGCGTCCACGACACCAACGAAATAGAAATACTTTCTATTCAGAATTTGTGTTGTATCCACCGTTTTTGTCATGCAGACATTACAGACGCTTCAGTGCTAGTTGGTTGACAATTTTTGGTATTTGTATTGCGCACTTCGAGTCGCATGTGTCACACTGTTGCAATTCCATCATTAATGTACAGCATCTTGTCACTTAGTTAGGTAGTGAGTGTTTTTATTATGTTATGAAGTTTGCTCGTAAATGAAAAAGAATATTGTATTTTTATCTCTATTAAATAATAATAAAAGCAGTTAACAAAGTGAAAAAATGCAAAAACTTGTATTCAAGCATGAAAGGCCATCCATTTTGATTAGAACTTCCGGGAATTTTGTGGCGTTAACAAGTTGGTAATTACATATAAGATGTTAATGTACCAACACCTCTAATTTCGTACTATCATATTTCTACTCTGACGATAGGGATGTATTAGGCTCATTGCTAACTATACTCTATCCATTCCAAGATTGCAGCTTGTGTCACTCCGCCTGTTCGCGCGCTTGAATGACATTGGCTGTGCAACAAACCATCGAACCACTTCCGCATGTTTCGCAAGCTATCTACTGGCGACATGTGGAGAAACGGAATTGCACCTCGCTGTAGAGGAAACTGAATCACGACAGATGTTGGAGTTGTTGTGTAAGTCGTAGCTAACCCATTCCATGCACACATAGTATTTCATGCGTACAGAGTGATATTATATTACAGAGGATTAAAAAAAAAAAATGCAACTGAATGATTAAATCACCTGTCCTGAACTAAAACACAGCAATTTAGCGTAGGACCTATTTCCTGCCGCAACGACACTTAACTAACCAGCCAACCAATGATAGAGAGCTCACCTGTGACAGTGTTTATTTCTGCTGCAATTTTGGACTGGATACAGTATACAAGAAGATAATTAAGTCAGTGCAGATGTGACTCTATGTCACAATCCAGGCGAAAATGAAAGAACAGCGTGCACATTGTTACTCTTCCTTTTTATTCTCAACACTATGTTTAATATTTCTAATTTTTTGACATATGGTGTGTATAGATCTTTGTTATTGACAGGGTTAAATAATGCATCTATGTGATCTCTTTGGCTATGTATTATTTTTGTCAACAAACTTGAAGAAGTAGTTCAATGTATAATGCTTTAAGGGACATTATTTTTCTGATTTGCGTGATATATAATTTGTTTATTTGTGCGCAAAGTAAATTTTATTTTATTCACCGATCAGGCTAATTAGGACAAAGTGGCGACCGAGACAGGACTAATCATGGAATTACACGCAGCTGTCAAGAAGCGAGGTGTGTTTCGTACATCATTCACAAAACTTTACGACGCAATGAGCCAGCTGCTGAACCCAGGGTCTGATGGTGAAGATTGATTTAATGGCTATCAAATTTAGTCAAGATCTAATGGGAAGTAAAATTTCGGAACTCATAACCTTTGACAAACATGTTTTTGATTTAATGTTGGCTGCAGGTAAAGATGATAATGAACTAGTATCTGAGATAGATGTTTCTGATTCATATAGATGCAAATATAGTACACTATGTGTCAAAATTTGAAACGTTGTGTGTAAAGAAATTGTTGGTGATGGCAAAGGCGAACAGCGAATGAGTAACAGCATGACACCTAAACTAAAATACAAATTACCAAGAACTGTCAGAGTGGTTAGGATTCTGTTGTCAGTTTTCCATAGTTCATGAAGATTGCGAGTTAGATGACTCAGATAAGTTTCAGTACTTGATCAGACGACAATACCAGGTTCGCGGGCACGAGAAGTCGTTAAAAGTTTTCCCCCAACAGCAGGGAATTATTTCAAGGCTGTGGAGTGTTTGAAGGCTCATTTTGGACGTGAAGAGATATTGATTGAAGTTTACTTACGGGAAGTTTTAAATATCACACTCCAAAACATGTCAAACAGTTTGACTCTCTCTTTCTTATATAGTTAGAAACCAAACTGAGGGCTCTGGAGACTTTAGGAATTATATCAGATAAATACACTGCCATGCTGTTCCCATTAGTAGAGTCTTGTTTACATGATGATTTATTACGTGCCTGGCAACTCAGTGGTATAAGTTACTGATCTGAAAATAAGTTGTCATGCTTAATTGAATTTCTTATAAAGGAAGTTGAGCAAGAAGAACGAATTAGTATTGCAATGTAAGGTTTCCAAATTAGATGTAGTCATAATAGTAGGTTGAAAATGGCTGGAGGATCTGCTGGTATGAAACTTTCCCCAGCTATTGCAGCAGATTTCGTAAGTACAAAGAGTGGTTAGAGTAATGCTGCATGTATTTTCTGCCAGGATTTCCATTTTTCTGCAGATGGTTTTAAGGCAAGGAAAATTACAGTTGTTTACAAATGCAAAATTGTTGAAAATAATAAGTGCTGTTTCGTTTGTTTACGAAATGGTCATATAGCTAAAAGATGTAAAATTGCATGTGTAGTCTATAATGCCAAGCACATACCATTATGGGTGCAGTTAACCTCAGTTTTCAGTGTATTTTTTAATTTTTATATTTGTACCACATAATTTTTTTCTTATTTTAGACATAAATTGTGATTAAATCTTCCTCTTATGAAATTTGTGTGTCGCTCATAGTTTTTGCATAATAAGTCGTAAACGTCAAAATTTGCACTTTACGGTTTTATGTACACCACTAAAACCAACTGACATACCAAACAGAAAAAGTTCACAGTGTATAATATTGTTGTAAGCTATGATTAGAATCATATAAAAACAAAAGTATATAAATTTTTGTATTTAAAAAAATTGTTGGAATTTTTAAATTTTCATTTTAAAATTCAGCATTCTTTATTAATTACAAAAATATTTAATTTTTTCTTTTTATATATGTCAAATCATAGCCTACAACATTGCTATAAAGTGTGAATTTTTTCAGTTTGGTATGTCAGTTGGTTTTAGTGGCGTATTTAAAACCGTAAAGTGCAAATTTTGACGTTTACGACTCATTACGCAAAAACTATGAGAGATACACAAATTTTCTAAGAGGAAGATTTAATCACAATTTATGTCTAAAATAGGAAAAAAAAAATATCTAGTACAATATAAAAATAAAAAAGACGTTCGAAACTGAGGTGAACCGCACCCTTTATGTCCCATATGCTTGAAAAGGCTAAACCTGAACTCAGAAATACGATGCCCGGTATTGAGACAAATTCATTAGCAAGCCATTCATCTAGCAATACCTTGCTGCAATCCCTTATCGTTAAAGCGAAAGGAAACACAGGAGAGCGAGATCTACAAATTCTTATTGACACGGGCTCGCAACGCTCTTACATTACGAAGAAAATTACATGTCAAATGGGTTACCAGGCTGTTGGAGAAGAGCAGTTTAGGCATGGTTTGTTTGGTGAGCACCAGTTGAACAAGGTTAACCATATGAAATTTCACATTACTCTTGCAAACTTGTGCAATAATTATACGTTTGTAATTTTAATGCTCTTGATCAGGATGTAATTTGTTGTCCTGTTCCTACGGCTGACAAAACTATCTGTCAAAAAGTATTTAAAGGTGTCAACATTCAGATAAATGATGATGACAGTCCTATACAAATACTAGTGGGGGCTGATGTAGCTGGTAAGCTACTCACTGGGGAGAAAGTTGTTTTGGACAATGGATTGGTTGCCATCAATACATACTTAGGATAGATACTATTGGGAAAAACTCCAGTTCTAAGGAACACTTCACAGACGATAACTCTGTCAGCTTTGTTCTCTTCACAAATGTCTATTTCCTATTTGTGGGAGCTGGATTTGTTAGTAATTGGTGACCCTGAAGTGCAAAGAACAGAAGAAGATAGAATATCTTCAATGAAGGTACATTTTAAAAAGATCAGACAATTGTCCAACAAGGAATCTTGGCAACATTTCGCAGGGATACCAAATCAAGCAGATTTAGCGAGTTGGAATTGTTCTGCAGATGTGTTGTTTAGGTCTAAAGAGTGGGATGAGTCAGAGTGCTTGAAGGAAACCCCAGCAGAATGGCATGTTTCTCAATCTATGATGAATGAAAATGAAATCAATTTGGAGAAGCGATATGGGGTTGTACTGAGTTTGATTTATCCTGATATAAACAATGGTTGGTGTTACCTAAATTTCTCCAAATATTTCAAATTAGTGTGTGATGGGCTGGATAAGTAGGTTTATTTACAACTACCAACATCCATAGAACAGGGAATCAGGTAAGTTGAATGCAATAGAGTAAAGTAATGCAGAAACACACATGATAAGACTTATTCAGAAGGAATTTTTCCACAGTAAGTTATTGATTGCAAACATGTCAAATTTCTTACCCCATTTGAAAACAAGAATGGAGTATTACACAACAAGACTATAATATCATAGCATAAGGACACATTTGAGTATAGGTACCCAGCAATACTGCCTACTAACCATCCTGTTGTACAGAGATATAGTAATCAATGCCATCTGCAGTTTACTCATGTTGGGACTCAAGGTCTGTTGCCTTTACTTCGAGAGTGATTTTGGATCTTTCAAGCAAGAAAGACCATTTCTTTACAGTAAACAAATGTATGTTTTGCAGAAGATTTGTTGGAAACATATATCAAGTGACTTCGCCATTATCTGAAGATTGTGATTGTGATGCTGTAGTTTTAGATGTTGTTGGGATGGATTTGGCATGTTCTCTGTACATGAAAGAGGGGAGATGCATTAAAGTTGGTGAAGTGGTTCTTGTTGCAAATGACCAAGAGAAATGACTGAACTGGCCATTAGCTGTTGTGAAGAGTTACTCCCAGGCCGAGATGGAATTCCCCGCATTGTGTATCTAAGAACCAACTCAGGGTCATAACTAGACCAATTCAGCAAGTCTATCCAATTGAAGTTTTGCCTCAAGAGAAAAATGTAACTTGTGTTCCGGGCATTTCGACTACTAGAATCATTACAGAAACCCAAACAGAGACTACTGAAGAGTTGAAAGATGTTAAATTTTCACGAGTTGGTCACCAGATTACTCTACCAGCTAGATGCAAACTGTGATAACTGTGTGTCCCTTGAACATCCATGATGTTCCTTTGTACTGGATAGTTTGTTGAGTCAAGGACTCAAGGTGGGAAGATGATGTGAACAGGGTTAAATTGTGCATCTATGTGATCTCTTTGGCTATGTATTTTTTTTGTCAACAAACTTGAAGAAGTACGTAATTCAATGTATACTGTTTTAAGGGAGTTACATTATTTTTCTGATTTGCATGATATATAATTTGTTTATTTGTGCACTAAGTAAATTTTACATTATTTTATTCACCGATCAGGCTAATTGGGTCATTCTTGGTTCTGTCAGTTAATGAATGCTACAATTTCGATACCTTACCTCCACAGCTTAAATTGATACCTAAACATGCAGATTTATGTTCTGAGATGATTACAAGTGTGTAGTAATGCTCTCAGTAATATTTTTTTTGCAATTATTTTGACTTAACATAACTATTCCACTAAAATCCAATCATATTATTATTTTTTTAAGTAAATATTTGCTGCTCGCTGCTTGTATCATGGGTTATTTTCCTCAAGGAGGATTCCACGGTGTAGATACAGTTATGTGACGAGCGCACGTACTTAAGATTTGCGTTAGTTGCCTCTGCAACGCCATCAAACTCCAAAAATGGCATTATGGTAATCAAATATGAAGCTTTCATACTCAGTCCACTTACGACTGCAGTGAGCACAGGAAAAATGTTTCTCTACAAAACAAACCTAGTGGTATGTAATGTTTGTACTCAGGCGGCTAGTTTAGTGTGCACAGTTTATTGCATGCAATATGCTGTCCACTTGACAGAGCTGCTTGTGATAGTGATTGGCATGTTGTGTTGAGGGCGATTTTTTTAACAGCTGTATGTTCAAATTAGTTTTGTGTGTGAAACCTTTATTAAATGTTTTTGATAACCAACAATTGTACAACAGTGTATCTTATGTTTTAAGACAAATGTTTACTAGCTATCTTTAAGAACCTAAAATATAATTGGCACTTTTTTTCCCAACTCAAACATTTTGGTGTACATATATTCTAGAAAAAAATGTTTAATACAGTGTATTTAATGTTAAATATTCCTTTTTATTTTTTAATTTAGGATCTCAGTCTTAATGATGAAGTGCGCTTAAACAAGATACATTTTCTAGATGAATCTGATGGAAAATTCCCACATTTAACACCTTTGGAACAGGCTGTGGTTTTAGGCACCTTGTAAGTACCTATCCACATTTTGTAGTTGTAACAAATTAGATTAGGTACAAAATAGTAAAAATATGTGTTGTTACCAATACATGCTGTTATTTGTGCATGGTTTCTAATTTTTAAGTTCTATTATTCTTTCAGTGTGTACACACAAAAGTCACAACCAAAAGACAAATTGTCAGAAGAAGAATTGTTGCCATATTTATCGGTAAGTGAATATATTGTACTATTTTAATATATTTTTTAAAACTCTGATTAGGTTTCATGGTGCAGATTGCTAGGTTGGATTAAATTAAGTGTATTACAGTTGATGTTACCTTGTATAGTATAGCAATGGCTTGTGTTCATTTCACCTGCTGAAAAGGTTTTTTCCCTTGTAAAGATTGTAAAGATAAGATATTTTACTGACATATGGTAAACAGTTGGTTAGGCACAGCTGTATAATTTGAGTAGTACTTTCAGTGTAACATGTTAACGACGTTTAGTGAACACTAGCTGTCAAAATGAAAATTCTTTAAGAAGTTATGACAGTATAATGTATTGTATGTCCATGATTTATGTCTGGGTTAGGTTCCAATGAACTGTGACATAAAGCAGAAACAATGCTTATGAGTTGTGCTAGATGCCTACGGCTCATCAGATGGCAGCACATACACACAGGTGTGCGAGGTAATCACTGACAAACTGGGAACGGACAGCTTGGAAAACAAATCTGAGTACTGTACCGGCTTCTTTAATTAACAGTATTTCATCGTTAACATGTTGGACAATAATAACAGTAAACCTTGGATCTCAGTTTAATGATCAATGTTAACGTACTTTTCAACAGATATAGCAGGAATGATCAGTATGAGTTATAAATTTGGTCAGGAACAAAGAAAATTAATCAGATGTTGGTTAGGGCATTTTGGTAAAGAGTCTGTAACGTTTCTTACATTTGCCATTGTTCTCTGTCAGCTTCCCTATCAGAAAAAAATTTCCTTCTTAGCTGACTGTTTCACAAGTCTATCAATGGCTTCGTGAATTTACAAATGTTACATGTATGTTGATTTAACATAATTTGTTTGCTTAAGTGGAAAATTTATTTTCTCTATTTTTTTCCTTTTATAAATTTGTATTATTAATATTGTTGGGACATACAATGTAGCGACGTACATTGTAGCCATTGCCTTCAGCATTTTTGTCACATATAACATAGCAACGTTCGCTGTACATTGTGAATCCTGTTCAATAAAAGAAAGTTAATGATTATTACATGACACGAAAGGGGAACCTCCACCATGTGCTAACGTGACTTTGTTACTGGGAAATTGGTAGCACGACGCCCCAATTAAAACACAACACAACCAAACAGATATTTGGAGAACAAAATACTTAAAAAATTCTTAATTCTTGTGTCAAAACTAGAAGATGTTAGAGCTATTCATACTTTTTCTTACAAACGCCTAAAGAACCAAGGACTTTAATTAATATATCCTATCGCTTGGCTTCTGTTGCGAGACTGTACCTAGACCTTTTGAGAACCGCGGTAGACATGAAACATTCTCTTCAGTTATAAAATTATACCTAAATAGGAGACAACTTAAATACAATTATACTGGTTGACAATATTGGTAGCCTATTCAAATTAAGTGTCAGTTTCTAATTACCAAAAGTAATGAGTAGCTAGCTTAAACTCTGTTAGAAATAATGAAGATGGACAAAGATTTTGGTTCGCACTCACATTTAACAACATCCAAGAAAAACTTTCTCATAGTTTTACATTCTTCTCTTTATGATCCAACATTACTGACTTGAACTCATAAACATTTTAATTACAAAGCTAGTACTTTCCGTTATAATGCTTTGTGTCCAGCTATGTAATGGTCCGACGTACTCAGAAGAGTTTCAGCATAATTAAATTTAACAACCAATATTATTTCAACCCTACATTATCATTAATTGCATACTTTAAAGAAGTTTCAGAAAATACCTAATAATTCTCTTACACCTCTTGCAACCACGCAACTACATCCTGGGGTTTCGGTATCAAGTGTATAAATAACTGGTACTTAAGTTCCTAGCCACTGTTCAAACTTGATTATCATGTGTTACAGGGACTTAAACAAATAAAATAAAATAATTAACTATACGCCAGAGGTGTGTGAAAATGTGGTCCGTTGCCTACATCCTAACGAGGAAAATTACAAACTAAGTGACTATGCTCATCCTAAGTCGTCACACGATGACTGAACTCTCAAGTTCCTCTGGCCTGTTTCTTCGTACGGGTTCTTAGAACACGCCTTCTCTTCTCGACGACTTGATGTAGAAGACATGGCTTCACAAGTCTGTGTTCACGTGCATCCAGACACCACCCGCATCCTCCAAACACGTCGGCCAATCACGGCCCTCGAACAGCATCTCCTACCTCAGTAGCTTGAGCGCTGTTGCTAATGCATGTCAGCACATCCCACGATCCAAAGCACGCTATGCAGCAACTATCCCCTTCTGCCAAGCGTTTAACACAGAACAGAGAAGGCCAATACGCCACTCCCGAAAATGCCAGCACTAGCATATCTAGTATCAGGCCACAGCACATACCATCCTGAAGCAACACTCCTGCTGCAAGACACATATAACTGCAGGTAGGTCGTCCCACCTGAGAACCGATATGGCCAGCACAATGCCGTAAAGGCCTAACCATAATAGCACAAGTTTAATTTCAAAACTACCAAAAACAAACACCAATAATTAGCTAACCTGTTAACAAAAAATGACTTTGCAACGGACACAAATGTTATAGTAATTTCAGAATGTCAACATTCTATAAACTCTATAAAAAGAACAAAACACCTGAGTATCAAACATGTCCGAAGAAGAAAACCGGAAGTCTTTAAAATTCCTTAAGCCCTAAAAATTTCCACCGTAACAATATCATTATTGAAAAAATTTAATTCAGACTTAACACTGTTTCCAGAGTGGTAAGTTTTTATCTTATAATCAAACTGTTCTCTTAATAGACAGCTTAGTTAGAAAGAAAAAATGGTAGCAATCTGCCATGGCCTAACAAGGTCCTCTCGATTTGTGAATCCAGTACGTATTTTACCACTTTTGGTTTTTAGGGTTGTGAGAGATGGACATGTCGCACAGGAATGTGGTAACAAAAATTATTTATTGAAGCTGAGCATAGTAGTGTTACAGCCTTGGTGTAGTTGTCTCTTTGTTGGAGTCCAGTGCAGTGAAAGCAAGTGGCACATTTCTTCTGCAGTCTGAAAACTGGGCTTATGTCTCCTTCATTTAAATTGTACCATGAATCTTTGAAGCAAAGGATCATTTTATGAAATCAGGAATTGCTGACTTAAATGTGCAAAGTAGTAAATTGACAGTGACTGCACCCACACAATACTATAATATATAGTTAGGTTCTTTAAAATTTTTGCATTTCATTAAAATAAGCCATGTATGCTTTGGATAGGTCTTAGTTAAGAGCTCTATCATGTTGTGAAATAGACAAGGAAAAAATTGTTAGATGTTTGTGTAGTTTATTTTTGTAATTTATTACAAAGAAACATTGTGGTAGAAGTTATACAAAGTTACATTTGTTCAGAATCATTGTTTGCAACATTAGGTGTGTAATTATTTGACACAATGTATTAACATGTTTTTTCTGAAAAATCTTAGCTTCTGAATGGCATAGGCGTAGTGACATAAAGTTTAATGAAAGTATTTAACTAAAAATTGGGGAAATATTTTTACTTTTAATTTTTTTAAAAATAAGTAAGATGTCACAAAGAGAGATAAAACTTTGAAGGCCGGTGGGTTCAAAAGTAAATATTATAAATTATTTTGTGAATGTTTTTGCAATGTTCAAATAATGTTACATGTGCCTGCATTTTATTTTTTGTGTATATATTTTTAATTGGAAATTTGAGAGAACCTGCAATTCTGTTACATCCATGGTACATGATTTTTGTGAAAACAACCAGGACCTGACTGCAAATAAAATGTTTTCAAATTGTGACACCTGAAAACAGAAACAAACTTTTTTCAGACTTTTGGCAATGGGGTGTTAGAGTCTCCAAACAGCTTATTTGTTTGGCTGTATTAAGAAGGAAAGTATAACACGAAAAACAAAGAATACCTTCAGTCCTTCCCGACATTCGTGCACTGTAAGTTACTCTGTTATGGGACTAGCCGGTGAAAGACATCAGGTTTGCAAAACTGCGTTTTTAAACATCCATGAATTAGAGCATAACAGAGGTCCTGTCAAAAATTTAGCTGTAAGTTTAAGCAAAGGAATATTGTCACCCCCTATCGATAAGAGAGGCAAGCACGGTAAACATCCAGTAAAGTTCTCTACGGGAGACGTAGCTAATGTAAGGGGATTAATCAATAAACTTCCATAGTACACAAGCTCCTATTCTTGTGATGACTACCCTAGTAAAGTCTACGTGTCAATGGAGTACTCAGTGGAATCATGCTTTTTCCAATACAAGGAAGAATGTTATGAAAATGAAAATAGTCCTGTGTCGAAGGACAAATTCCGAAGGATTTTCACAGAAGTCCACAGACAGATACCTATAGTAAGCTTGATGAGCTGAAAGTTGCTATTGAAAAGTCGAAGTATGACCATGATACAGCAACTAAGCTAGTAGAAAAACAAATAATTTATGCAATTACATTTGATCTGCAACAAGCTCTACCCACTCCTAAACTTTGAACAGGCCCAACATTCTTTAACAAGATGTTGTTTTGCTATAATACAAGTGTTCAGTCTCTAGGGGACGGTCAAGGACACTTCTATGTGTTGGATGAAAGTACTGCTGGCAGAGGAGACAATGAAATTGGGAGCTGTATATTAAAGCATTTTGAAGTAAGCTATATCAGGGGTGAAAAATTAATTGCCACATCTGATAACTGCTGTGGCCAAAATAAAAATTGGACCATAATTAGTACCTGGTTACGGATTATTGTAGAAGGTCGGTTATAAACAGTTGAACATGTCTTTCCTCAGGTAGGCCACACAATGTTGCCCTCTGATCGAGAATTTAGGATTGTTAAAAAATTGTGCGGTCACACTGTCAGTTTGTTTACTCACCTCAGTATTGGGTTACAATTTTGAAATCTTGTCGAAAGAAGCGTCCTTTCGTTGTGCACGAAATGAAGCAAGAAGATTTTGTCAAGTGTTTCAGTGTTGAGGTCGAAATTCAACCAAAGCACAGTCACGGCATTTGGCACGAAGTTTGTTATCAAGTAAGCAGTTTGTATTATGTTATCTTCTGAAGAAGATGGAAGCTTCATTCATGTTGCTGATACCTGCAGTGGAAGTCCAGAACCTTTGTCACTGAGGAGAAAAGGACGACCTTCTAGTTTCCTGGAGAATTTCCTAGGAAATCTTCCCAAGAAATACGACACTTCTAAACGTATTGAAGCAACGAAACTGAGTGACGTCATGTCTTGTCTTCCCTGGATATCTCCAACTTTTCACGAATACTGTACTACAAAAAATTACAACCAACAATAAGTTGAATACTAATATGTTCTTTTTTCATTGCTTCTGTGTAAAGTGGTCATGATTATACAGGTTTTCATGTGTTGATTGAAGTAAAATTAATTTCAGCCTCCACCCTTTATGTTTATAATACTGGTAGAATCTGGGAAAAAAAAATTCGAAAATTTTGTAAAAAAATTACCTTTTATGACTAAACTAACTTGATGTGCACTTATAATGAGAAAACAATTGCGAGCATATTTTTACTGTTGCCTAGTTCTAGAACCACATTAAAATTTTTAGTAGTTTTTGTTACTACCAATTTTACTGCAAATCAGAATATTGGTTTCTTGGCTTTGCTTGTATTGCCCTTTTGCATCAGTACACGGCCAAAAATATATTGAACTTAGATTGAATACTAAGAAATAAAAAAATCATGGTTTACGTTGTGTACTGGTATATTATATATTTTATTTTATGTATGTTTTTCATTTTATATAGTCGCAAAGGTTTGTCTGGTTTTTACCTTGTAAAGAACTGAAACTGTTTGTATTTGTGCATGTAAAGTATGGTAACTGCTTACAAGTGTGCATTGTAAACAATGGTAACTGCATAAATTTGTGTGCATACAGATTGTAATTAATTAATTTCTAGGCCTTAAAAATATTTTATCACACAACATTCACATACACTTTGATAATATTAAAGTAATATTAAAATTATTGTTGCAGGATTTTTCTAAAAATTAAATATGCTATAACTCTAAACTAACAAAATGCTACTTACCATGGTTTACACCTGAGCCCCTCATTTGCTTCTACTCGTGTGGCTTTAGCATTTAGCACAGTTTTTGGGTGTAGTACGTTGTCGTGATTACTCATGCTACTCATTAACTTGCTTTATCATTGCATGTTCTAGCATACCAAAGCCTCATTAATTTAGAAGAAATTGCTAGAACACCAATTATGTGTCTTAGAAATGAAGCCTTGGTAAAATAAAAATTTGCAGTTACACGTTCAACAATTAAATAATTGTCTACCGAAAAAGTAATTTTTTAAAAATTTCCTTTCAATCTACTTTGGCATACAACATCCTTCCGCCAAGAATGTGATTACACCACCAGGTGCTATATTTCATTGGGGCAGATGTGGCTGGAAAGTGATCTTGAAATAATAGAAATGGCAAATGTGAAGAGTAGCTACTTATCTTATACTGGCCAAACTATTGATTTTACAGGTACAGTTTACTAATTAAAATGTTTCTATAGTGGCTAGAAGTTGTCCTATGTAAAGGATATTTTTCCAGCTTTTCGTTAGGTTGGGTGAGGTTCTCTAACCTAACGAAAAATTTAAAATTTCAAAGCACAATTTCCTTTACTCAGATCTTCTTCTGTCCTCTATAGAACCATATTTCATAGGTTAGGTGAGGTACTCTAACCTAATGAAAAATTGAAAACTTCATAGCACAATTTTCTTTACTCAGGACTTCTAACCTCTATAGAACCTTTTTTTATTAGCAAACTGTACCTGTAAAATCATTAGTTAGGCCGGTAAATGATAAGTACAGTGGCTGCTCTTTACATTTACTTTAATTATGTAATGGTAAAACAGTTACAGTTCTTGTGATAAAGAGTAGTGTATCTCCTACATTTATAGATTTAATTTTAGATGTAAAATGTTATATGTTACACCATTCCCAGTGTATAACCTGTTAAACCAACACTATGTATATAAACTTGTATGGTTGTACATTTCATTTGTGCTGTTGCAAAATACACACATATTGCAGTATCATATTATATGCTCCAGGTCCTACCCTGCTTTCAGTTGTTGTCATCCTACTTGGGGGTACAATATTAGCCTTCTCTTTAGTTTACAATGACAAGGTAGTTTCTCATTCTCTCTGCAGACCTTAGACCTTAAAAATAGCTAGCAGCCCTAACCCTTCTTGTCATATTCACTTTCTTGTGTACAGAAATTTAAAGGTATTGCTATTAATTTTATCACACTGTAAACTTTTTACATTTTGTGCTAGAATTTATTGTTTTTTTTTTTTTTTACTTTACCTGATGGCTTCAAAACAGCTGAATCTATCCTCAAATTATTTTATTAGGAGTAAGTATTTTTCTCGAGAATGTAAGCCTTACAATGTTTCAATGTAGGTGAGAAGACAAAGCATGCTACACATCACTCTTTCTTTGGAAAATGAGATGCAGCGACAGTCCACATTTGTGTAGAGAAGGAACAGGAAGATGTCCAAAATCATCTAAATAAATAAGTTACTGTTACTAAAACTACTCAGTATTCCAGTTGCTTTTTTTTTTTTTTTACTATTCCTTACACTATTTTAATTAATTAATTTTTACTAGCTTCTGTGCCTAATTTTTATTTATTTATTTTTATTAGCACCACAGAACACTTTAATATATGTTGAGTGTGATTGTCAAGTAATGTACACACAGTATTGAAAAATTACGTTACGTACACACACTCACACAGATACACAAATGGATACACTCTTGCGTACACACACACACACACAAAATTGTAACTAAGTCTGAGATATCATCAATAACGTGTATCTAACTTTATACGAATATGCAGAAAACATTCATTATGTTCTTTACCTGTTTGTTACAGGTGTGATTATGATATTGTATTTTGTTTGTTCATTCTGTGTCTCTCATAAATCTGTGGTTTTCACAAGTGAACGAATTACAGCAAATCAGTGTATGGGCCATTCACGATAAGGTAAGCACTGCACACAGTTTTCTATCAGCTTTTTTGCAGTCATCTATACTATTTCTAATATGAAAACTTCCATGTAACTAAAAACCAGTGTAAACATTTCAACACTCTCAAAAGTGAACATTTATTGACCCAATAAAACATATTTTTAATTAATTACAAGTTCGCTGAGTGCTCAGTTTGTAGTGAAGAGCCTATAACACCAAAAAAGTTTGTATCTTAAGCTGTTTATACATCAAATGCAGAATGTGTGTACCATTTATAACATTTTTGTTTCACACAACTCAAATTTTTTTTTTATATTCCACAACATCTCAGTGTAATTTATGAAAGACAGGTAAATATACATTTTCTTATAGTATGTGCGTTAATAATGTTTTTTTTATTGTTGATTATTGCAATTGTTACACGAATAAAAGTTGCTGTGGTTAAAATACCAATACCTACAGTATTAATCATATTTGTTTCCCATACTGTCAGTTCACATTTGTCTGTGATTGTGTGGCACATCTGTATGTACATGTTTTCAGCTGATGTGTTTGGCTATGGAGGTATCCGGCGAGACACAGTTGGCGTTCCTTTTTTTTTTTTTCTTTGTGATTTACAGAAACTTAACCCCTGTGAATTAAGGACTTACATATTGCTATTAGTTGAGAGATTTTTTTCTTTAATATTTTTTCTCATGAAGTTATCATTATGAATTTGCTGATAAAATGCATAGAAATAATTTTTTTTCAATTTGTTAGTATTTATCCAAAATAATGCCATAGTCAAATATCATGTTATGTTCCCTACTGTTTGAAGTGTTTTGTTGCTTTTCACTATGGATCTGTTAAATTTTCATTTTTGACTATATTGAAGTAATTTTTTTCTAGTGCATTCTTGCTAATCCCCAGTCTTGGAGTTTGCAGATGGCTGCATTATTGTTTAGGTGTCGTCTGGAGTCAAAAGCTTCCCGTACTGTGGAACGTTCTATGATGCAAGCTCAGGTATTGTGACTCAATAACACAGTATAAAATTATTTACTGCAATTTTATAAGAAAATTAATTTTTTTATTTTTTTATTTTTTTAGGGTTTATATTGTGTTTGGACTGCCGTTATTCTTTTGTAAATTTTGTAAGCTGTACTAAAGTGACGAAAAATTTTATGCCAGGCATTGTAATCATATTTTTGCAGACAAAGGTTGTGTTAATACGAGTAGAGTTTTGACGTAGATGGTTTGTTTTCCTTGTTATATTCTCCTTAATCTTAGAGCTGTATGCATGTTACATGATTTAATATGAGAATTGATGAAAGGCTGATTCAGCTTTGCTAATTGCACTCACTACTTTTTTTTTTACTGTATATGTCAGATGTATTGCTGCTTCCAAGGTACGCAAGCTTATCCACAGTCCACAGCTGCTCTGTTTCAAGGTTAGGTTAACCCTTGTGCCATGTCTGCTTACTAAAATCACTTTTGTTTTCAACTTGTTCATCTTTAGGTCACATTATGTTGCTATTATGTTTTCCATTTTGTCCATAATCTCTTTTAGTTCTGCTCCACATTCTGCAAACACTGTGATGTTGTCAGGGAATTTCAACATAACTATTTTCTTGTGGTTCACTCTTACTCTCCATGCTGTAGTCTGTAAAGGATCCAATTCCTGCTTATAGGCACTGAACAGGACAGGCAATAGTGAGCATCTCTGCCAGATGGCGCACTTTATGTAGTTACTACTTATTTTATTTTAATGGAAAGTGTTCCTATTCTTAACATAATTATTTTCTGTGCTATTCTAACTCATGCAGTGAACAGTAAAGCAGAAAGTGAATTATGGTAAAAATTAAGCAATTTAATATCCCACTGTTTGCTTTTGTTATTTGGAGGAAGAATTCGAGAAATTATTTGACTCACTACAGTACAGACTCTGCTACCTTTGTCATCAAAATAAATTTCTTTATTTAGGTTTGCTAGCCATGTCAATGAAGGTCTGTTTAAAGCTATAAATTATATATTATATTGTTTTCAAACATTTAAAATATAAGTGTTTTTATTTTAACTTTTGTTTTCTTGCTGAAATGTGTTTGTACACACTTGCTGAAATATGTTTGTACACATTGTGAAGCGACCAGCCTGCGCTTGGGGAATACTTTTTCGATAAGTCAGTTGTGTTTCAAGGATTTTGCTTAAGAGTCCCTGTTAATGTTTAATTGTTTGCATAAATAATGCTAGCTAGTGTTTCTGGCACTTCAGAACCAAGAGCTGGTCAGCCTAACGTCAATTAGGTGTAGGGCAGTGATGATGTCTTTATTAATTTCAATGCCACAGTGTGTTGCCTGGCCACCCTACTTTAAGCCATTGCCTGTAAATGTGTAAACTGCTAGTGTTTATACAATTGTAAGTCAGTAGTATTTGTGTCAATGAGAGTTTCATGTTTGTTGTTTTAAGCCTAATAATATTCTAAGAAAGTCATTTGGGTAAATAATTTAAATATTTTAATTTTGCTGAACAGGATATCACCTAGAAAACCTACTCTAAATTTTAAACCGCTATTGGGCCTGGCAAAATGGTACAGTAACAGAAAACCGCGTCTGGAGGCAATTGCTAGTGATAAGTTTTCTCGTTGTAATATTTTAATGTTAAATAAAATCTGTTTTCGCGACTGCACATGAATTTAAAATAAATATGTCTTGTGTGGACTTTCTGAAATGGCATAAAAATTCAAGCAACTTTGGACTCTTAGAAATTTTACGAGAAATTGATCTTTCAAAAGTTATTGCTGTTGGAAAGTTTTTGGTGTTTATTTTAAAGATGTGTAGATGAGTTCGGCCAGCCCGGCCATGGTGCCGCGGGGGCGACACCAATAGGGGTTCACAGAGGGTACTGCAAGGTGTACAGCCGGCAGTGTCTGATGCCAAGACTTTATTTAATATTTTTGATGTTGTAATAATTATTCAGTAAAATATGTCTTTATGCTCAGCAGAATTTTGCAGATTTTTCGGTAATTTTAGTTTGTTTATTTTGTATCCAGACCGGTTATTTGATCTTACTAGAATGTTATAGAACATTTTACCGGAAGGTAGGCTGCCATGGTATCTTGGGACGCCATTGTGGTTGCAGAGGCTTGTCACCTTTGTTCTTGACTGTCGAAGCCGGACGTGTGTTGCATTGCGCGAGTTTTACCACGTGGTAAGCCGAGGGATGCGAACGAAAGCCATGGGGCCATGGTAGGCGGTCAAAAGACTTGCTAGAATTCTTCATTATTAACTTATTTTCATTATTTTGATGTAAGCTTACAGCAGTATCAACTGCGTGGCCGGCCTACTATCGGTTATGATTTAATTCAGTATGTGCAATTTGTCTTTTGAGTTTGGTTTCGTTTTGGTTCAGTTATCTTTCTATTTAATTTTATGTTTTTGTACAAGAAGATTGTATGTGCCGATGTAAGCGTGGTTGCGTGAGTTTTTGTGGAAAAAGGTACTGTAATAAATATGGGCTGTTGATTGAACCACGTGTTTGGCTACCGTTCTGCATGTGTCCACCCTTCAATACCACAAAACCCTGAGATAAGAGTAGCTCACCGCTGAGGCTGGAGCATCAATAAGAACTGGTCAGTTTACATTTTTCTTTTTTGGACATTGTAATAGAACATGTGGGCAGCAACTTGTGGAAGCCTAGCACTCCAGTTCATCTGTGCCACCACAACACAATTATAAAATTTTTGCAGTTAAAAATTTAGATAAAATAGTGTTCTTAATTTAACATGAAGAGTTTCATAAATAAGTTTAGGGAATGCCAAATTATAAATCTGAACATTGTATATTATTGAAAAAAAAAATTGCCTGCTCCGTTCAATTGTTTGCAATATACTGTAGAAACCTGTTACGTATAATGAACCCATGTATGGGCTAACGTTTTCCTGGCTATAAGGCTTCTTATGTTTGGTCCCTAAACTGTTTTATAACAAGAAATTACCCTCTTTTTAAAGAATTCTCTTTTATAAAGAACTTACCTTTTTGTTCCTTCAGAAATATTATAACAAGGTTCTGCTGTAGTTATACTATTACTTAGCCCATGGTTTCAGTGCATGTGGATGTAGAAAGTCACAACTGAACAGTTGAATGAGCATGTTTTTGTTCTGTTGAAAGTTTTTGTGAATCATGGCCTTCTCACAGAATTATTATCTAAACAAAGAAAAGGTGGGAAATGGCCACTAGATTACTAATTACTTAAACATGCGACAGAGATGTTTAAGTACTAACAGAAACAGTACTTGTAGGTTGGAGAACACAAAACACAAATGGACAACACATTTTTGCGCTGTTGCACCTAGTCATGACATTTTGCTGGCCAGGCCAGCTTCCTAGGGTGGCGAGTGATTGCACACTGCAGTATGGTAGATGGTAAACGATAGTTGGTAATTATCACACCTAGCGGCTGAGGGACGAACTAGGGTGTGGCGGAAACTTTGAAAGTTGTTGGATGTTGAGGTCTGGTGGTTGTCTGGATTTTGTGATGTGCTAGTTCCCAGCACCTCAGTTCTGCACTATTGTCTGTGTTTATTCTGTAGATGAATATAATATCATTTCACAGTTTACAAACACGTTTTTTAATTCACAAATCATATTTACATTACGTTAACCATTTTGTCACTCTAAAAAAAAAAGTTTGTTTTTGTCCCAGAGTTCATAGCAATATCAGAGAATAAATAATGATAATACTATTTGTTTATTCTATGGCAATATGAAAAATCTCAAAAGCACATAAACAAGTTAGGCTGTAAAATATTATATTTTACCGCATTTCACAAGATGCAACCAAAATAGAACTAGAGCAAATGCAGACTAATTTGTGTTAAACTAAGTTTCTTGTTCCTAAATCTCAAAACCTAAGAGTACTAATAATCGTGGATTGGCAGAGGCCAAATCTTGGTAACTGGCCTTACAAGTTCACCAGTGGGCATTTTTAATGTTACAACTCTTACTACACCATGACTCCCTGGGTGTATTTTATCAACTCTGGCGAGTTTCCATTTTAGAAGTGGTAAATTGGAGTCTTTCAACAATACTAAAGTGTCTTTTACCAAATTAAGGTTAAGTGTGTTCCTCTTAAATTGTTGATTAAGTGTGTGCAAGTACTTACAACTCCAATGTTTTCAAATGCATTGTTTAAGTTTTGTTACTAGTTGCCAACGATCAAGACGATTTTCTACCAAATGTGACAGGTCTTGTTCTGGCAAGCCAACCAAAGGAGCACCAATCAAAAAATGCCCTGGGGTGAGAACACCAAACTCTGCAGGATCATGAGACAGAGGGCACAGTGGTCTTGAATTCAAAACTGCACAGATTTCAGCAAAGAGTGTTGTTAGTTTCTCAAAAGTGAGTACGTGTTCCCCCACAGTTTGTTTCATATGCAATTTGACAGACTTGGCTGCCTCCCATAGACCTCCGAATTGAGGGGCAGCTGGTGGATTGAAGTGCCACACAATATGAAGCTCAACAATTTTCTCTTGCAATGTCTGCCAGGCTTGTTGGTTGAACAGGGCTTGGTACACTTCTTTGATGTGTCGATTGGCACCAATAAAGTTTGTGCCTTGGTCAGAATAGACATTGGATGGTGTTCCTCTCAGAGATACAAACCTACGCAAAGCAGCCAAAAATGCATCTGTAGGTAACGCTGACACAGCCTCCAAGTGCACAGCCATGTTTGACATGCACACAAAAATACACAGGTAACTCTTGTTGATTGGGATCGTGCTGGCTTTAGTAGGCTTTGACAAAAAAGGGCCAACAAAATTTACACCAACCTTAAAAAATGGCATCACCTGTGAGAATCTGACCGCAGGCAAGTTTCCCATAAGTGGTCGCAGAGGCTTAGCTGCCAACTTAAAACACTGGATGCAACGATGTATACATTGTCTGATCAAATTTCTTGCATTTAATATCCAAAACTGCCACTGAATAAGGGATTGAATAGCTTGAGGGCCAGCAAAAAAATACTGTAGGTGAGATGATAGTACTTGACAATCAGTATAAACAGATGAGATTTTGCAGGCAGCTACATTGAATGTTCAGTTTCATCAGGTAATGCTGCATTTTGCAATCGTCCGCCCACCCTGATGACTCCATGGGGATCAATAAATGGATGCAAACTTCACAGACTTGATGTACTCTTGTTGTTCTTGAGAAGTTTAAATTCTTCTGAGAAGTAGTAAAGTTGTACTGCTTTGATCCAAATCATAAGTGCTAACTGTAGTTCCTTATAGCTCAGAATCTTAGATTGGCAATGACTTTTTCTTGTGAAGGCACTCTTAGCGCTGAGCACCCACCCAGTTACTCGCTTAAGTTTTGAAAGGGAAGAGAAGGTTTCTAACAGTTTCACCAAGTCATCTCTGCTCTCTTGAACTACCATTACTTGTCTTCGTACTGTTTTGTATTCTGGAAGCTTCATTACCTCAGGCATATCAGACTTATTCGTGGGCCAGTTCGTTTCCAAAGTTAGCAGCCAGTCAGGGCCATGGAACCAAAGATCATTCTCAACCCAAAGATCAGGAAATACCTCTCGAGAAGCCAAGTCTGCTGGGTTACATATGGATGGCACATTATGCCATACACTTGGTGGAACAATAGATTGAATTTCTGCTACACAGTTTGCCACAAATACTTTAAACTTGTGTGGTGAGAATCTTAGCCATGACAGTACAGTAGTAGAGTCTGACTACTTGTACAAAGCAAAATTGACTGATTTGGTATGAAACAAACCACTTATATACTGCCACAACTGTGTTAGCAGCATATCAGCTGATAATTCAAGCCTAGGCACTGATAAGGTTTTCAGAGGAGCAACCTTGGATTTTGTTATTGCTAGATGAGTAGAAACAGCATCAAAGGCATGAACAAGTGTTACATATATTACAGCAGCATATTCCTTTTCAGAGGCGTTACAAAAACCATGAAAATAAATATTGTAACCTTCACTAAGATTTATATATCTTGGAATTCGCACCTCAGAAAGTGAAGTTAATGAAGTTCTGAAATCGATCCACTGATGTTTAATTTCTTCGGTAACTGACTGATCCCATTCTAAACCTAATGTCCACAAAGTTTGCAACAAGATCTTAACCCACACAACGAAAGGTGCCACCCAACCACAGGGGTCAAAAAACCTGGCAATGGTTGACAAAATGCCTCGTTTAGTAATAGACAGTTGTGGTATATAGACATGATAAGTAAACTCGTCAGTTGTGGGGCCCCAATGAACCCCTTAAACCTTAAGTGTTGGGCTTATGTCTTGGTCAAAGCTTCTAAGAACTTCAAGTTGGTCAACTGGCAAATCTTTTAAGAGAATAGGAATGTTGGAGGACCATTTTCTGAGTTTAAAACCTCCTCTTGCTAACAACGATTGAAGGTGTGACTTCAGTTGTAATGCCTTCTCTATGGAATTCGCCCCAGTAACAATATCATCGACATAAATATCTCTTAATAATACTTGTGATGCTTGAGGATATTGATGTGCTTCATCTAGAGCTAATTGTTGTAAAGTTCTCAAAGCCTGGTAAGGCGAAGATTCTAGACCATATGTGACAGTGTTCAATTGGTGAACACCCACATTTTCTTCTTGAGAGTTATGCCATAATATACACTGTTATTTACGATTGTCTGGGTGAATTTGGATCTGTCTGTACATTTTGCATATGTCTGCAGTAAAAACAACAGGCATGGTTCAAAAATTTAGAATTATATCAACAATGTCACGTTGAAATTTAGGACCAGTGTAGAGTGACTCGTTTAATGAAACACCCGTTGAAGTTCTTGAGGACCCATCAAAGATCACGTGCAGTTTGGTGGTTGAACTGGTTTCCTTGAGTGAGCATGGTGAGGAATCACATTGGTTACTTCATAGTTTTTGAATGAGTCTGATTTAATCACACATGACTGATCAGATAGCTGTTGAACACTTGCAACATATGACATGTGACCTAAGTCCTCATATTCCTTCAAGAACAATCTGTACTCTGGAAGCTAGCAATGGTAATTTTTCCAGCAGTTTCTCCAGGTTCTCCAGTCTAAACATTGCTTGTGGTAGTGAATCTCCAATGTTTTGTTTTTCTCGCCGGAAAGGAAGTGCTCTTCACATCGTATATCATCTTCTGACATCACATTAGATGATGGAACTTCTTCACATTCCCAAAACCTTTGTAGCTGTTCATTCAAACTATCTGCTCTAATCAACGTTGACACTGGTGAATTCAGGAGTGGTTCACATTTGACCTTGCCAGTAACTATCCAACCAAACTCTGAGTGAAAGGCATTGGGCTCACCTGATATTTTAGTGCCAGTTATTACTTCACTAACAATGTCAGCTAACAAAAGCATGTCAATTCATCCAGGTGTGTCAAACGTATTATCTGCCAACTTTAAATCCTTAAGATGTTTAACTGAACTTGATGCAATTTTCGAACATGGTATAGGATGTGTTATTTCATTTAGAATGGTTGCTTTAGTGTCAAAATGATTGTGATCCAAATCCACAGGTTTAATGAAACAGTGTGTAACGCCCTTTGAGCCAGGCACAGGAGTTTGTCCAACACCAACAATTTCGACACTCTCATGGTAGCGCTTCAAACCTAATCGTTGTACACAATTCTCTGTTATAAATAAAGTTTGTGATGCACCGTCCAAAAGGGCTCTCACAACCTGGAACTGTCCACAATGATCTCTCACATGAATAAGTGCTGTTGACAGCAAAACACTGGTTTGTTGACTCTGTATCTCAATAGATAAGTGCAACGCTTGTGTCTTAACAGAGGTGTCATCAGGTGAAGCAGTTCTTGAGCCTTGGTCAGCTCGTTGCTGATCAGGAATGGTGTTTCATATGAGAATTCCTACAAGAAAAGTTTGATTTACACCTCTGAGCACAATGGTTTGATTTCAGACAGTTAAAACTCAAAAATTTACTCTTTACAAACTTGACTCTTTCATCAACTGATGGTGATAAAAAGTGTTCACAATTATGAAGGGCATGGTTCTCTTTGCATAACATGCAGCTTATACCTTCAACTGCAATTAAAGATGTGCTCAAGACTGTTTTTTGACTGCCCACTTGGTTTTACATTGGAAAATGTGAGCTTGTGTGTACAATTAACACTGCTCGTATGTCTGATATTTGACGTTCCCCGAGAAATAACTAGCTGCACATTTTCACTTGCCACAGCATGCTGCTCGAGTAACTTTAGAAGATCGTCACAAGTAGGGAGATCTTGATCTATCGACATTTCAAAGGCCTGGCATAGTGATAAATCGAGCTTCTTAAGCAAAATATTTAACAAAAAGAAACTCCTTTCAGAGACTGGGAAGTTATCAGTCCGTAATGCGTTTAAATTTTTGTGTTCTGCGTTAACAAAATGTGACGACTCTGTGGAGTTGCTACTCACAGCTGGTAAATGAAGAATTTTCGAACAGGAATAGTGGCAGTAACTCTCAAGTTTTTATACTTTCTTTCCAATAATTACCAAATGACTTCATAATTTTCATTTGTAAGTGGTAGGTTACTTACATGTTCTTGCGGCTTATCTTTCAGGCAACTGATAAAGTAATGTAACTTTTGTACATTATTGAGACATGGGTCTCTATTCACAATGGACTGAAAAAGTTCTGCTAAAGAAACCATTCTGCCCTATTACCTGAGAATGAAGGTAACGGTAGAGGTGGCAATACTGCATGTGCCGATGTGTCTGGTAACACTACTTGAGATGCTCTAATAGTACATCTATTATAAGTAATACTAAGTTGCCTAAAAATGTGTTCAAAATTTTTAAACGCCTCTTTAAACTCCTCAGTTTTTCGTATCTCAGCCTTGGGCGGCACTGCACACAAAGCAAAATAGTTTGCTAAAAATTCGTCCTTTTTCACTGCAACTTCCTCAAAAGCTATCACGAATTCTTCTAGTTTGCTGGGGTCACCGTCAACTTCATTAAAAATGGCATGAACTTCTTCCAATTTTGTCACTAAGTAATTGAACACTATGAGTTGTAAGTCTGTTGTTGCAGCTGCCATGATTATTTTTCCACTTGCACACATTTGATTACAACATATGATGCAGTTAATATCTCGATCCGGCCTTGGAGGACCAATGTTTATTTTGTAGATGAATTTAATATCATTTCACAGTTAACAAACACATTTTTTAATTCACAAATCATATTTACAATATGTTAACCATCTTGTCACACTAAAAAAAAATTGTTTTTGTCCCAGAGTTCATAGCAATATCACAGAATAAATAATGGTAATACTTTTTGTTTATTCTATTGCAGTATGAAAAATCTCAATGCACATAAACAAGTTAGGCCTAACCTATAAAATAGTCAACTTACATGATGCTAATGAATGAACAGTCTGAAGGTGGTTAGGCTCTCACCAATCTCTAGTTGTAACAGACATCAAAAGAGAGTTTATGGGAGGCTGCATGTGCAGCAACTGGTTAATATTGAAGGTGCAGGCTATAACTGGCTATTGCTTGTTTGGCATCTGCCCTGTGGCCATTCATCCTCGTAGTACGTTCGTGGTGACGTCAATGTATTCAAAATAACACTGTGTGGTGTCGTGTTACCACGAAACAGACTATAGAGGTCGGATGCAACATCCAGCAAAAAACAAAACAACAATACCATTGAGCCACGCTTCCGATGCAACCACCTACCATCATCTTGGTTACGCGACTGTCCTTTTTTGCTGATCCACCAACGACACCAACCACAGACTGCAAGGGCTGCCAATTATATAGCATGGTGGGAGAATCAAATTTCACCTCTGAAGTTCTTAGTTTGGTTCACTCAATATATACAAGAATGTTTATACCACTACAACCAGACACCAAAATAATGTACATAAATTTACACGTCAAAACATCCTGGCCACCTTGAAATTATGGTTTCAACACGTCACTGGGCAAGGGACAGAGTTTCACCACCGGTTGTTTAGTCAATCCTGCCGCAGTACGAACTGTTGCCACCATTCTGGATACTCCATCACTACCTGGATGCAGCTCTGCGATACAGGTTAACTGCCACTGCAGTGGAGGGAGCCTGTCGTCTTTCACAAGAACTAGTTGATTGAGCTGAGGGCTAACTCCCGAACCATGCCATTTTGTGCGCTGTTGTAGAGTGTGGAGGTAACCGCTGCTCCAGCGTTGCCAAAGGTTCTGATGGATCTTCTCTACCAGTCACCAGCGCCTGAAATGGTTTATGAATAGCTCTTCCAAATCTTGTTCAGGAACTGCAGTTAAGGCTTCCAGATTGAGGAAGTGGCCAGATGTTAGTGAGTTCAAATCGTTTGGGTCCGAGCTCAGAGGGGACAGCGGCTTGGAGTTCAAAACTATCTCCACCTGAATGAGGACAGTGTAGAGTTCCCCAAATGTCAACCACTGCTCTCCGATGACTTTCTTAAGATGCGCCTTCACAGATTTTACCCCAGCCTCCCAAAGGCCGCCAAAGTGGGGTGTAGCAGGAGGTATGAAGTGCCATGAGATGCCAAGAGGCGAACATGCCCCGACAACAGTAGCCTGATGTGCAGACGAAGACAGAAGCTGTTTGAGATCCTTAAGGTGGTTACTGGCACCCACAAATTTAGTGCTGCAGTCACTATGGACGTCTGAAGGGCGGCCTCTGCGACCCACAAACCGTTTGAAGGCACCCAAGAAGGTTTCTGTTGTCAAGTCTGAAACCATCTCTAAATGAACCATCTTAGTGGTGCAGCACACAAACAAGCATAAGTAGGCCTTAATCAAAGGAGCTTTATGCAGATGATTAGCTAGGATTAGGAAAGAACCGGCATAATACACTCCAACCTTAACAAACGGCGACGGCTGACAACTCATCCTTGAACGACACTGTCTGGACATGCTTAAGGCACACTTGCAAGGGTCTATCCAGCTCTGATGGTCTGACACTACCAGTCACCCGACCTGCAGGAGGAATACGGGTGTTGTAACATAAACGAAACAGGTACACAATTACCTGAAGCAACTTCGATAAGCTGCTAAAATGAGGGATCAAAGTAGCCAAGTCATCTGATAGGTGTACCACGAAGGTATGAAGTTTTTATTCTTGCTGTACTGCAGTAGTATAAGCATTACTTTCCGAAGGACAGGATGGCGATAACTCGATATCCTCCATTAACCATTGTGGGCCTGTCCACCACAGAGGGAGTGCCAAGAACTGAGCAGGCAATAGTCCTCGTGACGCACAATCTGCAGGGTTATCATCCGACCTGACATGTTTTCAATATTCTGCCGGAACAAGGTTCTGGATTTTGCTCACCCTGTTGGCAACAAAGATTTGAGTTGATGAGGAAAGGTATTCAACCAAGCCAGTACAACCTGTGAGTCAGTCCAGGCAATCACTGAGGAAGTGATGATATCGTACAAATTCAAGACTTGCTTCAACAGATGAGCTAGCAACATGGCTCCACAAAGCTCAAAATGAGGCAGTGACAAAACCTTCACAGGCGCTACCTTAGAATTTGCAGCCGCTAAGTGTGTAGTGATAGCACCGTCAGGACGAGAAATGCGCAAGTAAATAGCTGCAGCATAACCTATCTCTGAGCTGTCTGAAAAGGCATGAAACTGACAGGTGCATCCCAGGCGACCTTTGATCACTCTCGGAAGGGTAAGTGATGACAATAAAGGGAGCTCACAATTAAACTGACTCCTACGTTGAACTATCTCCAAGGGTGGCTGCTCATCCCAATCCGTCTGCCTCAACCACAACGTCTGAATTAAATGCTCAACGAAAAGAATCAGTGGAGCAAACCAACCTAATGGATCAAAAATTCGAGCAGCAGCTGACAAAATGTTTTGCTTGGTAGCAGGTCGTGAACTAGTTCGAACTTTATAGGAGAAAGCATCGGTGAGGGGATTCGATTCCAACCCCAAAACCTTCACCACCCTATCTTCCTCGTCATCCAAGGAGCGTGACTTCAGACATTCCACGTCTCCTAGAGGTACCCATGTAGGAAGTGCCGGATGATTGCTAGCAAAATTACGCATCTTGAACCCCCCTCTGTCTAACAGTGCAATCAATTCTTTCTGCATCTCCAATGCAGTTTCAACAGAAGGGGCACCAGTGACCACGTCATCGACATAGAGAACTTTCGATGCCATGGGAAATCGATCTGCTTCATTTTCAGTCAATTACTGCAACGTCCGAAGAGCCAGGTAAGGCACAGAGGCAACACCATATGTTACTGTTTTCAGCCAAAAATCCTGAAGGGGACCGTCTTCGGAAGGATGCCACACTATTCATTGGAAATCACAATGTTGCGGATGTACTTGGATCAGACGATACATCTGCTGGATTTCAGCAGTAAACACAACTTCATGCAAACAGAAGGACAGCAACATGCTCACAATATCCTTCTGGAGTTTAGGACCAGTCAGTAAAACATCATTCAGTGAGTGGCCTGAAGACCCCTTTGATGATGCATCAAAGACCACTCGAAGTTTAGTGGTAGAGCTCTCAGGTTTTATAACACCATGGTGTGGGAAGTAGGATGGCAAGGTAACTTGGGCTGTTGGAATTTCCTCCATGTGTCCATTGTCAAGATAGTCCTGCATAAAACTAGAGTACAGTTCCTTCAGCTGAGGGTTCCTTTTCAAATGTGTTTCAATGCGAAGAAAACGACTCACTGCCTGTGGCCTGGTCACACCAAAAGAGGGATCTGAGTCACGAAAAGGCAGGAGCATTGTATCCGGCCTGTGGTATCTCTGGAGTAAGTGCGTACGAAAAGCTGCTCGCACTGCATGTCTTCATGCAGGCTGCAGCTCCTCGACCTCGCAAAAACGTTTCATAATTCTGGTAATGATGGGGTGGTGAGAAACGATAAGCAAAATGACTTCGCACTTGTCCCATCAAAATCCAGCCTAGGACAGATTCCACTGCTACAGGAGCGCATTCAAGCTTGTTACTTGTAAAAAGATTAGGAAACAAATCTGCCCCAATGAGAAGGTCAATCGGACCTGGCTTGTCAAATGTTGGGTCAGCCAGCTTAAGGTGGGCCACCTTGGTCCGTATCCCCTGTGGGATTTCTACACTGGGCAGCTGATTGGTTATACGAGGTAGTACAAAGGTGTCAACAGAAACGTGAAGATTGTTGTCACGTGGAGCTATCACAAGTGAAACATATGATTTGGAAACACTAACCGACGTGTCTGATAACCCTTGGACAGTTAGCTCAGCACGTTTTCAAGGAAATCCCAAATGCTGAAGACAGCTTTCAGTGATGAAGCTAGCCTGACTCACCGTATCTAGCAAGGCACGAAGAGCAACATGGACTCCTGAAGCACTAAACACATGTACCTGGGCAGTAGATAGCAGAACAGTAGACACTGAATTGGCAACAGGCGTCACTGCTGTCACAGCTGGAACTACGCCATCCTCTTGATGTGAGATACTAGCATCAACATTGTTATCCTGCATCTGAATATCAGTTGCCTTTTTAAAGTGCAACGAGTGATGTCGACTACTACACTGTCGACAGGATGACTTAGCAGGGCACTGTTTAGACTGATGTGAAACTAAAAAGCAGTTCAGACATAGCTTCCCTCCTTTTACTACTTTGTTACGCTCAGGAGGGCTGATCCGGTTGAACTCTGCACACTTGTGTAGGGGGTGAGAGTCTTGGCATAAACAGCAAAGAATCTGTGAACCCATTAAACACTTTGAGGTCTGTCCACGACGGGACATCCACTTTGAAGACTGTGACATCAACTTTGCAGCTGGAGGATGGTCACCTTTAGATTTACTTGTACCAACTGCTTCCTGTGCCTTACAACGCTTTTCCAGGAAGGCCATAAATTCGTCCAGAGTAGGAAATTCATTAGAAAGTGTCACTTTCCATTGAGTGCGGAGAGCACTGTCCAAGTTCCTACACATGATCGGTAGAAGAACCAGATTCCATTGGAACACAGGTACCTCTAGCGCTTCCAGAGTCGAATCATTTTTAGTGATGGTAGATAGTAACCTACGTAATGATTGGGGGCAATTTGCCAAGGCTGTGGGTGCGTGCAACAAGGCCTCTACATGCATGCCGACCACGAGATGATGTTCTCATATTGGTTTGTCAACAACTTCCACGCCACATTAAAATTATAATTTGACATTGGCAGCGATTGGACCATGCCAAGCGGCTCGCCCCGAGT
The DNA here is from genome assembly GCA_003012365.1 of Medauroidea extradentata. Taxonomy (NCBI): domain Eukaryota; kingdom Metazoa; phylum Arthropoda; class Insecta; order Phasmatodea; family Phasmatidae; genus Medauroidea; species Medauroidea extradentata. Next base: position 30,514 of record PNEQ01087113.1, on the reverse strand, counting down.
GACGTCTTCAAGTATGCGAGTTGTTCAACTGGAGAAATGTCACCATTGTCAATTAAAAGTGTAGAGAACAGGTTTGCGAAGTTAGACCATTGTTTTGGATCACCTTCAAATTGAGGAAATGATATAGGAAGAGCAACCCGTGATTTACTGGGTTGGCCATTTGATGCATGGGTGGCTGGCTGGGACTGGCTTTCAAGGGAATCCACAACTACCATAATGGCAAAACATCTTTCTTCAAAATCGACCATACGAGCTACATGTTCGACTGCATCAAAGTCAGACAGCTCCTCAGATGCCGCCTCGACAGTTACACAGTCAGCGTCAAAATGCTCTTGCAGCTTAGGAAGGTTCCGCACAGAGGCTTGGAACAAGGCTCGTTGGGACAAATCTCGTTGGGACAAAACTTCTTCCATGACCAATGCAAGTTCATAAGCCCGCTTTATGCGACGTTCAGTTAACCTAAGTCGAACTTGTGCTGGTCGTACAGCTGCCATGACACTTTCATTCAGCACGAGAAGGGTGCAAAGGAAAAGTGAAACAGACACTAGGCCTAACCTCAAAACAACGCTGATCAGCCACACAGCAAAATGTGCACTTCAACAAAGACAACAGACAACCAGGCAAATTACACAAACAGGGCAGTCCTGGCACAGTCAACACTGTAACACGTTTATTCTCACGTCCACCCTTTCGTTCTTCGGTTGCTTACCACACCGATTTTTTAAGCGTCCAACACAATCACGAAACTAAGGGTTTATGAAAAAAAAAAAAAAAAAAAAAAAAAAAAAAAAAAAAAAAAAAAAAAAAAAAAAAAAAAAAAAAAAAAAAAAAAAAAAAAAAAAAAAAAAAAAAAAAAAAAAGACGAAATAAGCACCTAATGTGCCACAGATCTACACAGAAGTGTAAACGAAAGTAGATGCTATGTACCGATACGAGTATGCACGCAATGCGCTAAACACACACAATGTCGGTACGAAAATGCACATTACGTGCACACAAAACGAACAACCGAAAACCCGGAATGGATCCGGTTCGGAGGACCAAAAATGTTGCATTACCTCGAAAAAGACTGCGTAGAGGTCGGATCCAGTGAAAAAGAAAACAACGATACCATCGAGCTTTCCGATGCAACCACTTACCACCATCTTGGTTGCGCGACTGTCCTTTTTTGCTGATCCACCAGCTGCACCAATCACAGACTGCAAGGACTGCCAACTATATAGCAGCGCCTGACGGGAGATTCAAATTTCACCTTGGAAGTTCTTAGTTTGGTTCACTTAATATATACAAGAATATTTACACGTCAAAACAGTGTGCACTGTAGTTGGTAAATAAGGTTCTTCATCCAGCAGCCGTAATTGCCTTGAATTTGGTATGTGTGATTGGTGAGCCTGCTATGGAAGAAAGTGGAGGGGTAATGTATTGCATGGGTGCTGCAGCAAGAGCTATTGCAGAGATGGGAACCTCTGGGTGTGTTGATTATGCTGAGAACAGGGCTGGGTGGTAGTTTGGGGAGCACCAGCATGTTACGGAGGTTTGGAGGTCATCTGAAAATCAGTTTTGGGGGTTTTGAGTGAGCGGTCTTACCTTTTTTTATGGCGCTTGGGGTTATATTTTTGATTTGTGCCATTTTTCTTGGGCAGGGTCTTTTCTCTGGGTCTGGGCTTCATATCTCTTCTATTGCATTTTGATTGGTGGTCGGCTTTGGCCGTTTTTCAGAATGGTTTCGCCCCGGTTGATGGTGCTATAGCCTTCTCTTGCCCGCCAGACCTGCCACTCCACTGGCCATGGAGGGGAGGGCCTTGGTTGGTGAGGGGGGTGTGGGGGCGCTGTAGATAGAAGGTGGGGCGGGGGAGCAAACTGCAGTGTGACGGCTCGTGCCAGAGAGACGGCACTCTCAGGTTGAACTTCGAGCTGGCATGATCCATCGCTCTGGGTGGAGTGTATGAGTGTTGTCGCGAGCGGACATCCTTATCAATGGTTTGTCAGAGTGTTCTGCGACATAGACTTACAGTAGCGCTGTTGGTTGACTGGCCTAGCTGAGTATTGGGTGGATGTTTTCCTCTCATTGCATGGTAAGTGGGCGGCCATGTGTTCGGGCCCATTGGATTCTCGTGGAGTAATCCCTGTTGCCGCAGACGGTATTTTCCTGGTCTTCACCTACTCGCAATTCTGGGAAGACCGAGTAAAGACGGTAACTGAATATTTGTCTGCCTGTGTGAGGATGCCAGAAGGGCGCTCAGAATAACTCGTATGAATGTCTTTTGGACGGAAGGTGGACCTAATTGTGTGGTATTAGCGATAGAATCCTGGTATCGTTCTCAACGATAATAAGGGTGTTTGACAAGAGGTGTAATTGCATAATGAATGCTTGTTGAGAGCATGCCATTTAAGAGTCAAATGGTAAAGACTGTGATTCGAGTTGTAGTGCACATATTTAAAAGAGTTGAACATTGGCAAGCACTTTGATGAACTGTTACAGAGATGTATAATCGCCGGAATTTATCTTGTATTATCGTGTTTTGTGGATTTATATAGGTACTGTATTGTGGAATTTATGTTCTGTGAAGTTGAAGTGGTAATACACATGTTTTTTAAAGTAGAGATGTGTTTCCTTTCTTTGCTTGAGAATGTTCAATTGGTCACTAAACTGCTATAAGTATTTGTTGGTAGACTTGGTAGTCATTTGTCACACTCTTGGAATTGATTTACTGTGCCTTTAGGAAGGCTTTTAGGGAGCTGGATAGTAAAGGCCGCTGGTCTTTGGGAGTCATTATTGCCAAAACGGCACAGGAGACCAGGTTGTGTGTAACCGGTGAAGAAGAAAGTATTTTGTGTCCACAGTGTAGGATGGTCTTGAGTTTGTTGAGGTCTTTGTGGTAAGCCACTACTAGAGAGATTTCAGTGTTACTGTCACGGGTCTGTGGTCTCTTGTTAGAGATGCCTCACTGAATCTGTCAACAAAGTGTTTGGGATATCCTCTGTCAATGAATGCTCTGGCTATTTGGTCACACTGTGTATTCAGATCATCTTTGGTTGAACATATGTGCTTGGCTCTTGTTGCTTGGCTGTATGGAAGTGATTTTTTGCGGTAAATGGGGGGTAGCTGTCAAAATAAAGGTATTGCAGATGGTTGGTAGGTTTGGTGTGCACAGTAGTTTCAATTTTGCCATTTTGTAAAGTTAGCTTAACATCCAGAAAGATTGCCTGTGTGCTTGAACAGTTACAGGTAAATTTCAGGGCACTATGGGAGTTAAAGTTGTTTAGAAAATCAATGAGACATTCCTGTGTGGAAGTCAAGACCATGAATATGTCATCAATGAATCGGGTCCAGAAGTACGGCTGTGTTTGGTGGTGGTTTAGGAAATTTTGTTCTAACTTGCCCATGAGTAGGTTAGCATAGGAGGGGGCCATAAGGGTGCCCATGGCAGTCCCCTTAATCTGCAGGAAGTGTCCAACCATAATCTCACTCCCGAAGAAGGCAGAATCCTTCAAAAAGGCCTCACTTTTGCCCCTTATAGACAGTTTGATCAGTTTGCCACAGCGAAAGATGTATTTAGTTACCCAACCTCCGGCTCAAACATTTCTTCGCTAATATCACTGCTACTCAGAATGATGACAAAGCCATAGATCCTGCCCTAATTAAGTTTTCACCCCTCTCCTTTAGAGATGCCCTTCTCCTGCCACCCTCTCACCTTCTGGAACAATTTATCTCCTACATACTGGCAAATGTAGCAGACTCTTCCTTTGCTAATTCACATCCCATCCACAGCAACATCACTCCATCAGAAAGAGGAGCTATCAGCTGTCTCAAGAACAACCAGAACATATTAATTTTACCAGTAGATAAACGATCCACAGCAGTCATCCTCAACAAGACGAAGTACATCACAGAAGCCGAGAAACAGCTAAATGACCCTTCCACCTATCGACTTCCCCAAGAAAACCTTACCTCCAAATACTGCAAACAGATAAACCAATTCCTAACCACTCAAGGCCCACTTCAAGGCCTCTCACCCAAATCCATTAAACTGCTGACTCCACAAACACCAGCCACGCTTGTCCTATACCTGCTGCCGAAGATCTACAAACAGCAACAGCCACCCCCAGGATACCCTATTGTATCAGGATATGGAAGCTCTGCTGAGTTAATTAAATTTAAGTAAATGTGTATTTTTAGTTACAGAATATTTGTATGATTAAAAGCATTTAAATTTTTTTGCCCATCAATCAAAGAACTTTTTTGCGTTCACTAAACACATGCATTGTATACTGGTCTGTTATGGTTTTGTAATAATACAAAATATGGAATTTGGTATAAATTAATTTAACATTGAAAAATATTATTCGGTAAAATTTACGACTTTCTTTTCAATCCGTGATGATGTAATGTGTTTTGGTGATAGCGTTATGTCTCATAAAATCCATTTGCGTCATAATGTTTTGAGATTTGTGTGTCTAGGTCTTGGTGGAGTCGAGAGTTTGGAGTTGGAATCAGAGTCGGACAGTGGAAAAACTTGAGAGTTGGAGTTGATAAGTTTGGTGTACCAACTCCACAGCCCTGATAAATACACATATGTATATGTGTGTGTCTTTATATATGTATAACATATATCATATAATATAACAATTTCAGAGTAACCATAAATATTTTAATTTCAATTTTTTTTTTGTAATTTTCTTTCGAAACCAGTATTGAAAGAGTATCAATACCATTCTTTCAATTCCTCTTCCGATCACGGTATTAATACTTTCATGGTATTGCAAAATTCCTATAGGTAGTTCGGGATAAAGAGAGCACTCCAAAAAGCCCTGCTAAAGTTCTACCTTATTTACTGGATTGTAGGCTGACACCGAACGTAACCCAACCCCAAACTTTCAAAAAAAAAAATTAAGCCAAATTTTGAAGGTCCCGCATACGGGAGGATAATGATAATGACGGAGTTTTACGGATAATGATATTGACTGAGTTTTACGGCCCTTTAACCTCTCAGGTCTTTAGAGCCGATGATGATTTTTCTTCCCACCTACCAGACAGACACAATTGAATAGAAGAGCTTAACATGAAGTAGGTAAACAAGTGGGCAGGCTAGACGTCGCGCAAGGAATGCTGGCTTGGCTTGGCGTGGCTCGGCACGGCCCGACGCTGTAGTTTGACACGACACTTGGCACGTCCTGGCGCAGTATACCCACTACTGCAGGCAGACTGGCAGCCGGCAAGCGAAGCGTAAAGGACCCATGCACAAAATTATTACTGGAAGCAAGATAGAATGTAGGCCAAAGATAATAGAGCAACTCACAAAAACAAACAAGGTTATAGTACTCACAACAAAGTATCAGCAGACAACAAGCGTAAATTTCACGAGACAAAACAAGTTGGTGTGAATGAGACAAAGGTGCATTCTCTTAAGACCAGATCAGTGAAAAAGGAACACCAAAATACAAGAAACAGTTTAGATCTGAGAAGAAACTAAATAATAACAGCTGCCGCTGTTCACAGTCATAACACAATATTTGAGACAGTTAAATGTTGACATGTCCTGGGCAACAGATCCAATGCACACAGCGTCGAGTTTGACTTCTTCACCACATCAAAAAATCGCTGAATCCATAAACACATACTTGATGTATCCGGCCCGGAGGACCAAAAATGTTTGGGAAGAACACATAAGTGAATGTACAGAAACTACCGGAGGACCAGGAAATACATTCCAAAACACAGGACACTAGTACACTAACTCATTGAGCCACCATCTTTTATTTACTTCATGAACACAACTGGTTGCTATGGCTTGATTACATCCATCCATAGAGCATTCAACAGGTTGCAACACAGATGTTATTCCCTGGGAATAACAGCCTTTTCCAGGGCCCCTTTCGCTTCCTGTGTTCTATGTCCCGCATAGACATCCAGCACGAGCAGACTAGACAGCCGTAACAATGCTCCTGGACGTCGTTGCCACACCAGCTGAATCCATTCAAGCACGTTTTCAGACGTCATCCATCACTTTTCGTTTGCATGAATGACCATTGTTTTCGGAAACGATTCACCCTCCGGCAGTGTCTTACGTTTTAAGATTCCCTAGGGGGGCAGTTTGTACCCATCTGCTGTGAAACGCCAGCATCACAATCATGAGCTGTTTTTCACATCCAGCAGTCAGTATCTTCACCTCTTTACTTCCTGTCTGCATTACTGTGTAGTTAGCTGGGAGGTTTAATATAAACAAAGCAATAGGTTTTTTGCTGACCTTTTTATAGTTGGTAACTTTAGCTTAAGGGTGTTGCCTATCTGCGTGTTAGAGGCTCAGAAGTGACGGATCTATAAGGGTGACCCTGAAATGTGAATCACTACAATGATCCAAACACTGCAGTAGCGTATGAGATTACCTCGATCAGTTTTTACTATGGGACTCTAACCCCTTCAGTGTCAGAGTTTTATTTTAATTGATTGGTTAATTTTTTCTCCAATGTTTGCGAATAATATTTCAGGTTATTAAATGCATTAAACAATAAAACATGTTTTAGGCAATAAAAATAGTCATCTCAAAAAAAATTTTTTATGAATTTTTTTCTATTAATTCACAACCCGAGATATCTCGGACAAGTATCTGAAGGGGTTAATCAGTGACCATATAATTTTATTTGTAGAAAGTCTAACAAAGTTCAGTACATGTTTCAGTCTGAGTGTCGCATACATCCGGTTAGTACATTTTGAAGTACAGCAGTCTGAAAAGGCTGTTTTTATCAATGTTGGAGGGCTTAGAAACTGTATTTTTTTTAGTGAAAATTAGGTCTTAACAATGACAATTTGTCCTTGTCCGAAGTGTGTTTTCTTTTCATGCATTGGCACAATGGGCTTATGTGAAATAGTTTCATAAAAGAAGAGTGTATTTGCGAACACACTGCAACTCATCTGATGCACGTGGTAGGTGGCACCTGTAAGTAGGAAATTATGTTTGTTATTTAGTACTTGATGGCAAATATTTATCCTCTGTATGAAATGTCCTCCTTACCCCTTCAGAACTTCATTAGGCATGTATGTTCTCATTTGACGTCAAACATTGAAGGTTCTATCTAAGCATGCTGTTGTGCTTAGAGCACACAAGAATGTGCTCTTCCTTGTCATTTTCTTCCTGCTCTGCAAGTCGCACACCACATGATGTACCACCAAGTTGTCCTGTGTCCAGTCAGTTGACTCTGTTCATCAGAACTGCCTGAATGGATGACTGGTTCAGCCGACATGCTGTTGGTTGAGCTAATTTAAAAACTGTACAAATATTCTGAACTATTTCTTATCTAGATGAAAGTTTAAGATCCACAAAGTATTATGCAGTATTGTGTGTCTTTAAAATATTCCTACAAAGTGTTCAGGCATGTTATATTTCACTGTTTAACAATATTTATTACTGTTTTGCAGGAGCTGGTTGACTGTTTGGAAGCTGCACAGCCTAATGTGGAAATTAGAGCCTTGACTTTGTTTGTTTCATACCTCCCACCTCACTGGAGGATTCAAGCAGATCTAGCAAATTTGCTACTTAGTCTGGGCAGCGTAAAGTCAGCCCTGGATATTTATTTACAGTTGGATCTTTGGGAGGACGTTATCAATTGTTATAACCTCCTCCAGCAGAGACACCTTGTGAGTGTTGTAAATTGCATTTTTACAAGATGTTTGATAAAAATTTTATTTGTGGGTAGAGTGTAATTGAAATTTTGAACTCTTGCTTGACTGCACATTAAATTTTTCTTAATAAAATTAAATTTAAAAATTTTCTTTTTTTTTGTGTAATCGAAACAAGCTAATCTTACACTTGATACTAAACATTCATGGTTCAAATTGAACAGTTTTTGTTTTAAATAGTTTTATTTATCACTCTTTTTGTTCTCTCTTTAATTTCTTGGTGGAAAGTTTTATCTAATTACCTGTTTAGTTTTTTGGTGGAAAAAAAATGTCATTCTTACAAATGCTTAAATCATGTTTGTTTTGCTGTAATTTGTATACATACACATACACATTATAGCTGCCTGGCTGCAGCTTTTCCAATGCGGAATTTTTAAAGGACAATTTATTGCCTAAGCTTATAGTGTTAATGAGATATTGAGGGTGTGGCAAAAACACATTTTACGTCTTCTTTTCACCCCCAAAGTATAACGATCTCTCATCATATTTATGAGATGTCGATGATATCGAGAAAATACATTTTGCTCCTTTTAACCCTTTAGTTCGTGCCACGCTGCAAGGAGAAGCCGCTCTTAAATTTTTATATGTACTTCGAATAGGAATGTAACACTTCCGCCAACTGCCATTAATATGTGTATACGTAGTATCACATCAGTTCCCCATTGCCTTGCCTTACACGGGATTCGAGCAATACCTCGTACCAGTGTTCCAAACTATTACGCCAAGATACATCATCAGAATTCTTAAGAAATTTAATGTATAAATACAGACCAATGCGCAAGAATGTAAACTTATCAATTGGACGGCAAAAGTTAGGAACTTTTCAATTATTTCTCTGGGTACATATCTACTTTTCGGTATTTCCGGAACATTTTACATCTTTCCATCCCCTAAATTGTTGAATTTTGAAAAATCATGTCATCAATTTTTTAGTTGTTTACGCGAGCGTCATTTTTATTCAAAGATCATTTAAATCTATCAACAGGTTTATGAGATACAAAGGATTAATTGAAATAATGTTTTAGTTATTTTTTATTACTCTTAGAGGTTGAACTTCAAAAAACCCTGAAATTGCTCTTTTTTTTATTAGGAATATGTGTAAGCTTCATTCTGATGTAAAAATCAATATGTCTCAGTGGGTTTAAGAGTTATCAGGGATTGATTATAAACACATTTTTTTTAGCCCCTTAGGGGCTTATTCATAGTCGTTTTTGACCTGGACTAGTGCGGGATTATCGTCGGACTAATTTTTGTCTTATTCCAGGGTGTCTACTAGGTCACTAAAGTCACGAAAGTCCCGTAAAAGTCACGATTTGTTAAAAAGGTCACTAAAGTCCCACAATAGTCACTAATTTGAAGTATATTTTGGTAAAAGTCACAAAAATTATTTTCGGGTGTTTGATTCTTTTCGAATCATTTGTCAAACATGCATGTTCACACTACTAGTATTTGTCGTGCACTGTACAAGTAAACTAAATAATTAGTTTCTATATTTATCATAGTCATCTTCATAAAGACAACTTAAATTAAGGTATATATTAATTGCACATTTTAAAATTGGATATGCTTCGCGCTATCAGCAGTTGGAGGAAACATAATAAAAATTGTCGGGTGTGTTACACTTGTCAAAAAAATATATTTATTAATTCTACTGTATTTGAACAGTTTTCAAGAAAAAGTCACTAAATTTTACTTTCATAATCTGGTAGACATCCTGTATTCATAGACGCGGACTAACGCTAGTCCGAGGATCATCGTGCGTTAGTCCGGTCTAACATTTAGTCCGGACCAAGGGTAGGTTTAACGATGGGCTAAGTCGAAAATTAACATGGCGGACCATTACAATATAAGACGACGTCTGTTTTATATACGCAGCTTATGGAATATAACGGATACTTAACACTAAAAACTTATTATACGTCTACACTAATAATTTATTTAGTAATAAGCATTAGTTACTTAATTTAAAACGGTCAAATTCTTACTTTGTGAGCAAAAAATCTCGTATTGCGTGTTTATTGTACCGTATAAGACATTTACGTACAGTAATAATATTTTTTCAAGTCTAATAAGATGGGAATTATTGCTATTAGCAATATCAAACCGTAAATATACAATTTGTGCGTAAAATACGTTACATATTTACTAGCAACTTGCAGTTGTATATATTAATTATCCACTTACATTTCAAAGTGTCTCGGTAGCTCAGGGGTAGGGTACTGGCGCAGTAACCCGAAGGTAGTGGGTTCAAATCTCGCCTGGTGCAAAAATTTTTTGTTCTTTAAATCTGTTAGTTTTTAATTGTACATGAAGAAAATAATGCAGTTTTCTTATTTTATAAATGCATTTATACTGTATATTCTGTAACTTTAAATTCGTTCTACATCAAGACAGTAAATCCTGTAATATTTTGGTATAGAAACCTCTATTTGCACAAAATATTCTTATACATATTTCCGACGTTTTTATGCGGAATTTTACTGTTAAATTTTCTTGTTAGTTCGTTACGTAATGGCACAGCACATATCGTTCTTAATAAAATTTCGACTAGTGAAATATACGTGTTTATGTATAGGTAGTGTAGATTAACCAGATATATTAGTTTTGAATTCTGCAATGCTTTTACAATATGTGTCACGGATTATTTTCCCCATTCTTTCTCAAGTTTCATCAATAGTAGTTTAAATTATTGTTTTAAAAGGCGATTTTTTACCACATATAAATTTATGTTTATGATTTTACTATCAGTTTAGACGTAATATCGATTAAATAAATATAACTTCGGTACCTATCCTGTGACCATTAATTTAGTAGTTTAAGAAATAAAAAAAAAAGTGTTTCACGAAAACCTCGATCTCACGACTCTAAATTAGAAAGCGAAAGCATTAACACTGCTCTACAACAGCCACATTAATAGTGCTATCTGTAAAAAAAATTAACTTAATTTTTTATTTTCAGCATATCTTAATAAAGTGTCTTATTGATACTAAATGTACTAACATCGCACAATATATTCGCTATATTACATAATTGAAACAATATTTCGGGGTAAATGTAATCGTAATTCAAATTATTTTTACTAGCGAATGCTTGCCTGTGTGTTAAAATGTGATGTGCGCATGCGCGAAGCATGTGGCAACAGTGTACAAGGCTGATCCTGCGACTATCTCTAGTCCGGCGTTAGTTGGCGTTTATGAATAAGGTAACACTTGGTCCGGACTAAGTCAGGACCAACCCTGGACTAACTGGCGCAAGATGATCTCAGGATCATCTCGGAACTATCTCACGACTATGAATAAGGCCCTTAATGTTTGAATTTCGGAAGATTGAAGAATTAAATAATACTAGTATGTATTTATTTCCATAAGATTCATTCTGAAGCAGTATTCACCTCTATATCTCAGTGAGTTTAAGCTCTACCAAGGACTCATTGAAAATAAAATTTTAACCCTTTTCACCTCCTTAATTTTAGAATTTTGAAAAATCCTTTGTTAGTGGGTGCCTACGGCATTAGGGGAAGCCTCTGTCAACATTTTATGTCTCTAGGTTCTGTGGTTTGGGCTGTGCCTTGATGAGAGTGAGTGAAAAATCTGAAATAGTAAATTACACACTATGAAAACTCAGGATTTTTCCTTTTGCAGTAACTTGATAAATGTGTAGTGAAGGGTTTATCTCAGCTTTGTCTAGTAAGGTAGCATGGTAGAGTATCTACCACTGTTTACTTTTAATGGGTTTCAGTTTTTTTACTATGCTTAGGATATCTCATATGCATGGGTCATTTATGCTTATCTGAAAGAATGAAATACGACTGTTAAGAATGTGATTGTCAGGTTTGCAACTTCAGGCTACGTAGTAAGCTGCAACTACTACTTGTTTCTTGGTAATTTTTCAGGATAGCTATGTTTGACTGAGTGTGTATCAGCCACACACTCAACTCAGAGCATCATGCATCATGCAAGTTTTACAGATGGGACAGTCAAGAGACAGAGGAAGCATTAGAATATAAGTAACTCTGATTATTTTTGCAGAGTAATTTAAGCTGGAGACAGCAGGTAGAGAGAGTGCTTTCTAGAGGAATAAGGGCACTAAGAACCCTGGGAAAGGTAGTGAAGTCAGTTATTAGTGTGGTGAATGGTTGAGTAAAATGCTAGAGTATGCAAAATGTAGTGGCAGAATGGTACCCAAATGTGGAATTGGAGGCGCAGAATCTTGATAAGGTATAAAGAAGAGATGTGAGGTGGGTGAAAGATAAACAGGAGAATGCAGGGACTGTCTGATTTGGACAAAGGGAACTTTCAGCCTTCAATAATGTTGACGGTATTGGTGTGGAACTTACTGTAGGACAGGTGAAAAGTTGAATGTCTGAACAAGACAGACATGAGGGTGAACAGTGAATGGGAAAACTAAGCTGCAAATTATTATAGAAAGGAAAATAGTATGAGGGAATAATATACAATAAACAAAATGTAGACAAAGTAGGGCCTATAGAGGAAAATGGAGTGGGGTAGCTTGGGAGGTCAGTTATGTATTGTAAATTAATAAGGGTGACATTGGTAACAGTGAAAGGGGTTGCACAGTTAGGAAGGGTTTGGGGAATTTTTGGGATTGAATAACTTGCTACTGGTTTGTTACCCAAAGTACTATACTGTTATTTTTAAGTATTTATTTGTTAAAAGGATCTTGTGGGACCCTTCGATCTGAATCCTTGTGAGAGGCCCCTAAGTATTCTTCATCTATCAACCTTCTGGTCAGAAATTTAAGCAGTGTCAGTAACAATTCTTTAGGGGTGTGAGAATTACCAGTTAAATATTTTTGCCACAACACTGTCCACCTAGGGACCCAGCCTCCATCGTCAGGGTTGAGTTACGTCGGGAAGTTATACGACAGTGATGCGACTACAGCCCAGAAGCCTAGAAGCTACAGACAACGGCCGCGAAAGCCTGCGAATTCTTAGTTGTAATTCAAATGAACAGTCAATTTTTACTCATTTCCAAAATGACACCATTCATCACATTAAAATAAACCAACTCTCAACTTGTGTTCCTATGTGACTGTACATGGAACGTGGGCTGTTGTATACACCTTAGAAAGTTCTTCCTGTACTTTACTTGCCACCATCAGATAGCTTGGCTGAATAGGGAGGAATAGGGAAGCTATTCCTGTTATTTTTTGTTTTATTAGTTGAGAGTTGGAATAAACTATTGTGTATCCCTGCAATTTCAAGTAAAGAACGTGACACTAATAAACAAAAAAGGACACAAATAACCAAGTCAAAATATTTGTCTCTAATCCTGTAATTCAAAGAATATATTGCAGCTATCAAAGTTATATATGACCTTTATGTAGAGTGTCAATTTGTGAAAAGAAACCATGCTTTTATAACTTAGTTATATGATAGTGTCACAGAATAAATAATGCTAACAGAAGCGACAAAGAGGAGCTCCTTCATTTTTGTAATCGTACAAGCTCTCGGGGGCGTACAGGAATGTAAACAATTCCACGGGGATTCAAGTCATTGACTTGAGACACAGTAATTAGTTTGTATATCAATTAAATATTTAGAAATGCTAAACATTATGACTAATTCTTTTAGAAATGACTAAAACAACCTTTTTGACCGTTGTTATTGCACCAGCTCTCTGGGTGTACAGGAATGTAAACGAAGTCATGTGAAATTAGAGACAATGATTTAACGAATGGTTATATATCAGGAAATACTGTAATTTGTTTGTACATCAATTATATTGTTAGCAGTATTAAATGTTTCGTTACATATAAATATACTCGCAGATTATAAAATAGGTGCGACTAAACTGCAATATGACCAAACCGCCACAAACTCCGACATCATTACAATCCAAAGAGAAAACAAGTACAATTGAAATCGCGTCTAGTCGTTCTGTTATTACTTATTTACTATGATAATGTCTTAGATGTCTAGGTTGAAATGTTAAAATATTTTCTGAGTTTCATGTAAGGTAAATCATATAAGTGAAATTTGACCTATTATTTACAGGCAGCAGAAATCATCAGGGAGAAACTAAATGCAGGTGAAACAGTGAAACTGTGGTGTTTGCTGGGTGATGCTACTGATGATGTCTCGTGCTATGAAAGAGCGTGGGAGTTGTCCAAACACAAATCTGGACGAGCACAGAGGCACTGGGCTCTGTATTACTTCAGGAGAAAATGTGTAGGTGTTACCTAGTGAATGAATTTCTCTTGTAATACCCCAGTGATTTAGACCTCTATGTTCTAGAATACCAGCCATGTGTCCTTTGCAGTGGTGATGAATCAACCAAATCACTACAGTGCAACTTCTAGCAGTATGAAAAACCAAGCTGCATGGTGTCGTAGCATAGTGTGGCCTTCTCTGTATGTAAACATATACAGTCATAAAAATGTTGGTTATGATTAATAGTGTTCTCTCAAAAGAACCTCCAAAATGCAACTTTATCGCAACTGTGTACACTGACCAGAGTACTGTAACTGCAGTGATGTTGATAAATTGGGAAATTTTGTGCCATGTTTTAGTACACCATATAAAATGTAATGTTTATCTACATTCCTTTACCGTTACATTTTACACAGGAATTTCTGGTGCAGAAATGTTCTTGAACTGCTTGTACTTCATTCTATGTGTAGCATACAGTATTTTCTATGTTAATTACTTAGCAGAGTATGATTTCGTAACCAATTGACTTTAGTCAGGGTATTCATGGAATGATGAACATACTGCATAATGTGTGCGCACTGTGTCATTTGTTTACGTTCGCTTTCCTTAAGGTGTCTGTTTTTCTGCTGTGTCGTCTACATCCAGTTTTTTGTATTTTGTTTTGTTTTGTCTGTTGTAGTAATTTTTAGTTTGCTGTTGTAATTATTTTTAGTTTGTTATTGTAATTATTTTTAGCTGTTGTTTCGAACTTATTGACGGAATTCCTTTTGCGGAATAAACTGAGTTATTTTTTATTTTCCCTTTTCTTCGTCTTCTTTTCTTTTCTTCTTCCTCCCCCCCCCTCCACCTAGTGCCTGGATGCTTGTTTGAGTTCATTTATTTTCTTGTAAATCACTGACTGAATTTCTTGTGGAATTGTATATGTTTACCTTTGTTTACCAGTTGCAATCAAAGTTGTTTTGTTTGTTTACTTGTTTGTTTGTGTGTATTCTCTGGTTTTCTGTGAGAGACAATTTATTTGCTGCAATGGTGTATGTCCAAGAAACTTCTTTAGTTTGTGACTTGCCCCAGTTGCAGGAATCCTTCAAGAATAACTTACTGTATAGTCAAGTTAGAACTAGTACAGGCAGTTTTATAGTTTGATCTCTTTAGAAACAAAATTGCCCTCTTCTGTTCCTGTGCTGGAGCAAACCAAAAAGAAAATTACAAATGTTACTTACTTGAAATGCATAAATTCTGTAATGCTGCAGAACTTTTAACCATCTTTAAAATACAAAAATGTAAACTGCATCAGGAGCCCATCACTATATAGGACAAATGTTTCTCATATTGAGGACTTACACTTCAGTTTGTTCCATCAACATGTGATTCAAAGTAGAAATTTTTTTATGCAACTTTAGCATTTTAACAAGACTAATACTGTTTTATATTGTAAATCGAATAAATGTTGTAACATAGCGTTTTCTATGTCACAGCCATCGGTAAATTATTTTGATTAAGTTGGTTAAACTGCTAAACAAAGAAGTTTGATGCTTTGAAAGGATAATTTATGTTACACTGTTGATTTTTTTTCTTTTTTTTTTTTTTTTGTCTATGCGTGAGTAAGTTGTAATATTTGATGTATTGTTACATGGTTCCAACAAATTTAGTTAAATGTAATAATTTATCACTTCGTCGTAGGTCAGGTTTATACTCAGAATGTGTTCGGTTTCAAGACCTCGATGGGAGTGAGCTTTGCGCAACAACAAGGAAGAAATATGTATGACATCTGGGAGAATATAAGAAGGTTTTTTGGAGAAATGGTTTTTGAACTGTTGATTCTGCAAGGCTGATGATAATTTCCAGTTTTGGACCTTTAAGTTAGCTGGAAATTGCCTTTATTGATCGTTTTGATGCTCCTGAGTGCCTGAAGTATAGAAATGAGTATCTATTCAGCAGGAGAGCTGTCCGTCAATGAAGTACAAGAGAGGACGGAATTAGCCATGGTCCACGACGGTGACTGCTGGAATTTCACTGCTCAGCTGTCGAACTGCAAATTCTAAGAAGTGAGTTAGTATTCCGTCTGACTACAGTATTTGGACTTGTAGGAATTGCGCTCAAATCACATTATCATCTATAGTAACGTTCAAAGATAAATTCAACAATTTTTTTAACACTACTGGGATTAATAACAGAAATTTGTTGGAACCATAATTAGTTTATATTGTTACTGTTAATAAAATACTCCGAAACACTTCGATATTAATTTACTTCGCAAAAACACAACAAAAAGAAAAATAGCTGAAAATGTTCATTGGTTCCCCGCCCCCCTGAGCTAGCCACATTTAATACTTAATAATTATTGAATTGGTTACGTCACATTCGTGACAAAGTGTAATTGTCTGTGGGACTAAAGTATAGATTAAAGCAAACCTACATATTGGTATCCAGCGCACGTATACCTAGCATTCCATGTAGATTATTCAATACATTACAATGTTACAGTACTTTTTTGAACGTAAAATACTTTAAAGTGTTCCCAAGAACTAAATATGCAGAGTTGGACTTCCTGGTTAAACGTTAACTATTTTCGTTGGTCATCAGTATGTTTTCTTGAAAGCTGTTACCTTTTAAATTTTACGAAATTGAACTTATTTTGAATTTTGAATTGGTTAAAAGTAAAATTGTAAGTTACTTATGACGATAACCTTATATATATATATAAAAAACTTATTAATGTTACCAAGGTTTGTCTTGCGTATTACGAAAACGTGCGTACAGCTTAAAAAAATGCAAGAAACTTTATAAAAATATATATATTTAAGATACTATGCTAGTGAGGTAAAAAAATTAATTAAAAAATTTAAAAGATAATTTATTTGTATACATACGTTCACATTTAAACCATTTACTGACACAAGTCACTGGTAGCCAAGTGGTCAAGGGCGCATGGCTGGTAATAAAACGATTGATGGCTTGAACCACACCCTGGCAAAGTATTTTTTAAGGGTACAAAAAAATTATATGGACAACTTCCACATACATTTACCGTAAACTGGGGTTGATGTTTTGGGGTCTTTTGGTAAATAAATAGATAAGTATATCTAAGTGCTTAAAAAAATTCATTTGATCAATATAGTTCATCTTTGAAACTTACTTCACTAAATGACATAAATATCAAAATTTTAAGTGGATCAAGTTACCCCACAAGGTTAAATACTGAATCGCCATTACTCCCATCAGCAAAGAGTATGTGACGTTAGTACACTCGAGTAGCTAACAATGTAGAAAACATGGCCAATGACTGTAGTGCCACATTATTTCAGTTGGATCTCATGCTGTGTTGTTGGTACTTGTATGTGTCAGTGGACCAATAACACAGAAGGAATAAGCATAGAGGGTTAACCTTTCATACTGTATATTTTCTCAAAGTTTTATTAATTTTTTTTTTCCATCCATAGACACACCATTTAGCAACTGTCTTTTTCCAAGCAAAAATTACTATAAATTTAGAAACCTCCAAAGAATAAAATCATTAAACAAAATGGCAGCATCTTCAAAGGACAGAAAGTTTTGAAAACAATTTTAAAATCTTTCAATTTCAATTGAAATATAATTCTAATTTTTAAAAAAAGTCATAAGGCAGTTAACATCTGTTGGGAAAAAAATAGTGGACTAAAATTTTTTTTAATAAGGAAAAAAAGGGGGCTAGCAAACATAAAGTCCAAGGGTAGAGAATATGTTCGAATTGAAATCTTAATTAAGACAATTTAAAGTTAAATATTTAATCAAATCAAAAATTTTGTACTCAATATTTTTACTGTGCATCACTATCCCAAGGCTTGATAAAAAAAGAAAATGAATAGAATATGCTGCTAGTTAAGATTAATTACAAACAGAAATGTAGAAGTACGTACAGAATTGTACTATTATACTTGTTGCAATGTTTTTTCTGACTGGGCCAGCTTCCTCATGTTCTGAAGGTGGCACATTGCAGTTTGGTAGATGGTAAGCAGTGGTAAATAACGAATGCATCTAGTAGTCAAGGAAAGAAACTGTGCCAAGGAAGGAAAGTTTTTACCTGGTGATTATCTGAATATGGTGATATACTGACAATCTGCTTGCCACCACTTCATTATTGTCAGAAGGTGGCAAGGCCCTAACCATTTTGGTGTTGTAATAACAGTCATAAGTCAACTACTTTAAGCTTGCAGATGTAGCAACTGGTTTTTCCTGTTTTGTGCTGAATCTGGCCCTGTGGCGATATATCCTGTAAGTGTATTAGCTGTTAGGCCAATGTATTGTACAATATTCTAGTTACACTGTAGCTGATAGATTGGGGTTTGTGTTGCACATCTATAGTTGCCTTGAATGTGTGATTGGTGTGCCTACTGTGTATGAGTGTTGCGCTGAAGAATGTTGCAATAATGGGATCTCTTGTAGGTGATGACTGTACTGGGATCAGAGGTAGGTCTACAGCAATTTTCAGTAAAATTTTTCTCTTTTTTAAAATATAAATTGTGACTAAGTTTGGCTCTTATTAAAGGTTTTTATCTCATAGTTTTTGTGGAACGACAGTCTACAGCAATTTTCGTAATATTTTTATATTTGTACCAAATATTTTTTTCTTTATTTAAGACATAAGTTGTAAATACATTTTGCCCTTATTAGATTTTTATATCTCTCATATTTTTTTTGTGTTATAACTCAGCAACGTCACAATTTGCATGTTAGGGTTTTATGTATGCCACTAGAACTAACTGACATACCAAATTGAAAAAATTCACAATGAATAACAATGTTGGCTACTAGGTCTCGTATGTAAAAACAAAAAATAAAAATTTTTGTATGTAAAATAGTTGCTTAAATTTGAAATTGAAATTTTAAAAAATTCAAAAATGTTCTTAAAAACACTAAAGTTTGTATCTTTTGTTTTTATATAAGAGACATTGTAGGTTACATCATCATTATTAATTTGAGAAATTGTGTCTTTTGTCTCTCAGTTTTCAGATCATGGTTTCTGAATTGTATTGCAAGTTTAAGTGTCTTGTGGGGTGCCTAACTATTAAATATATCTTTGTTTAATGGGAAAATGTAACTTTGTTTTACTGTATGTTTAACTGAACTACATTTTCGGGACTGAACAAGGTGGTGCTACAGACTCATTAGGGAGGACCTGAGTTTGAAACCCAGCTCTGGTCATCCATCTTTTAGTTTCCCATGGTTTCCCAAAATTGCTCCAGGCAAGTGTTGGGATGGTTCCTTAATAATGGCAATGGCCTCTGTGTAGCTACCTCTAATAACTTTACTGTCAACAAGACGTAAAGCCCACTTACCTTACCATCATAAGACCTATTGTATAAAAGTATTTTAAACTACAGAACTCACTTTAAAACCATAACCAATTG
The DNA here is from genome assembly GCA_003012365.1 of Medauroidea extradentata. Classification (NCBI taxonomy): domain Eukaryota; kingdom Metazoa; phylum Arthropoda; class Insecta; order Phasmatodea; family Phasmatidae; genus Medauroidea; species Medauroidea extradentata. Next base: position 11,277 of record PNEQ01087113.1, on the reverse strand, counting down.
GTGTTAGTTAGAAACCAGTGTAATGTTCATTAGTTGCTCTAGAGAAAATAAAATTGCATGCTGAGGATTGGCGAGTCATATTCTTGGTGACTTTGTTGCAGTATGCAGAGAGCATTCCACACTTCCAGGCATCCTTGGTTGTGAACAGCCTTCAGGTAACAATGTGGTTCCAGTTTGGATTTGCTTGTCTCGACCAGGAAAAATGGGAGCTATGTGCCACAGCTTATCGAAGATACTGCACACTTGATCCTGAGGTGTGTAAGTAGTTGGTGTTATACTGGTATTTCATGTTGTCAAACTTTTTACTATTGTCTGGGAAAATTAGAGTGATAATGTACACATGGTTTTACATGAGTGTGATGTATTTCTCCTAGACAAGGGGAGATCTGTTGCTGGACCATTGGTGATGGTGGTGGTGGTGATGGTGGTGGTGGTGATGGTGGTGGTGGTGGTGGTGGTGGTGGTGATGGTGGTGGTGGTGGTGGTGGTGGTGGCAGCGGCAGCGGCACCTACATTGTCTTCTGTGGCTGAATCGTTGTCGTCATCGTCTTGAAAGTTAAAAATATGTTTGCTCACGTACCTTCAGGTTAATGCTTCTGATCGAGTTGCACAGGAATATTGTAGCTAGATAACAAATTTTCATGCCCAGATACATGAATGCAAGTGATGTTTTATTGGTTAGACTGAGATTACTGTTTGTCTAATAAACTAGCCGTACAAGAAAGTGACATTTTTTAATTGTGCAATGACCAATCTGAGGAAACTTGGGCTTGAGTTTTTGTTTGATTTCTCTAGATGTATTTTTACAATACATTAGAGTCTCATTATAGTGAGGTGTCATGGCTCAGGTTTCAATCTTTGCTGCAACAGTTTCCTTGCTATTACTGAACTGGGCTGTTTTTGACCCTTAAAACAGAAGAACAATTTGGTTTATGTTATGTACAATGCTACCCAAGTACAATTTATAGTTGTGTCAAAATTAATGGAAAACCTTACTGTGCCTTACAATTATCACAATTGATTACTTAGCTGCAGCAAAATTTTTTTCTCAATTAATTACTTGAATGTTGTTGTTTCGCATTACATATGCAGCATTGTAAGGAAGCAACAGCATTGTGCTACTGCCTTAAACGGAATAGTAACTGCTGGTCTACTGCCTTAAACGGAATAGTAACTGCTGGTCTTTGGAAATATTCATTTTTATCAAACAATATTAGGAAACCTTATAAAAAGATATCTAGCTTATTACAGTACATCCAGTTTCTTACACTCTTCATTTTACACTTTCCCACATTCACACCTGCTTTTTTTTGGCCCTATTTGCGACTTTTACGTTAGAAATATCCATCTTTTTACACTTGAATGTGTTTTACAAGCATTTTTCAAGGTCCTTTGAGAAGTGTAAAAAAGGGGGTTTTGTGTAAAATGGTATCATGTCCTGCTCTTCTCTATACGGGCAGACACACTGACTGCTTAAAAATTAAAAAAAAAAAAAAAAAAAAAAAAA
>PNEQ01087112.1:0-46020 GCA_003012365.1 Medauroidea extradentata | reverse complement strand
AAATAGCATTAGATAAACATTAACATTGGTACATCAGCAGATACTGAAAGAAGAACGTCGAAGAGCTTCCTGAAGTACCTTGAGCAATCATAATAAGTGATTCAGCAGTGGAGAAGAGTGGAAGGATGTCATCTACGTCATGAACCATGGTACCCACATCACCGATAGTTGCAGGGTCTTCTTCGGCCGAAGACCTTCCTAGTGTGGAATCATATTCCCATCCAGAAATGTCTTCTTTAGGTGCTCTTGAATCGACTGTAGTATCTTCGGATAGCCCCTCAAAACCTACAGCACTTATGTCATTTTTACTAACACAGACCAAGCTAACTAGAACTTCTACTTGAGAACTGTAACCTCGACCATGCCTTCCAAATGTCATCAATGTCGCTTATGTTACAAACATTTCAGCAGATGCCATGAGACAAAAAGATGTTCTAATAAGATACGGTGGGCTTAACACTTTGATGTTACAAATATGGGCGCGAGTTCAAGTTAAATGATACATCTAACAATGGAGAAAAAATCTGCCGGGATGCATACAACGAGCACATTAAAACAAATGAAGCAAAATCTGCTACACCACTACATGTAGCTGATATGACTAACATAAATGGATTCGTACTGAAGCAAATGGCTTTCCGAGGTATTCTGAAGGCATATGTTGCAACGAACTCGTCAGGTACATCGAAAGACATTTGTATGTTTATGGACAGTAAGAAATAAAATATAATACAGTAATTTTCAGCAGAGATTGAAAATCACGGAACTTTGAAATATAATATATGTTTGGAGTGTGATTACACTAAGTCCGATCGATACGATGGAACACATAGCAAGACAGCATTCAAGACTACAAATGTACCTCTTTATAACATTGATAAAATCAGAGACAGCATCGAAAGTGTTATACGAAAGATTTGCCTAGACGAAGAAGATATGGTAATGAAAGGTTCCAAGTGGACCACGAACAAATGTATTTGGCTCACTTCAGAAATGAACACGGAAATTGTTTCCTATTTCCTGAATCTGTTTGGTTGGTTATAGTCGAGCTTCACTTCGGACAAATCAAACTTCGCTGGTGATGAATACCAGATCTCTGTGTGAATGTTTAACTGGAGATGACGACCATTCGGGTAGAGATAATGTTCGTTACCAGATCGCGAATGTTCGCAATCTGTTCCCCAATATTCGTCACCACTTCTTTAACATTCGTCACTACTTTGTCAATTTTCGTCACCACATCGTCAATGTTTGTCATCACTTCGGTCGTGTTCTCCACCAATTCGGCCATGTTCACCTTCACTTCAACCATGAACAATAGCTGTTCGACTAAGTTCGCTACCACTTCAGCCATGTTCGCAGCCATTTCAGCTATGCTGACCACTGCTTCGTCTATATTCACAACCACTTTGGCTACGATCGGCAAAGATCGCCACCACTTCGACATCGTTCGTCACCACTTCGTCAATGTTAGTTACCACTTCGTCAACATTTGCCACTACTTCGTCAACATTCGTCATCTCTTCGGTCGTGTTCGCCACCACTTCCGTCATGTTCACCTTGGCTTCAGCCATGAGGACGAGCTGTTCGACTAAGTTCGCTACCACTTCGGCCATGTTCACTGCCTCTTCAGCTATGTTGGCTACTGCTTCGTCTATCTTCTCCAGCACTTTGGTAAGACAATGGCATCTTCGTTTGTGACTATAAGTACTTTATCCCTGGTAACGGACTGACCGTTGATCTTGGCGAGGACTTCGGCAGGAAGAGAAAGACAACATCATCTTCGCCAGTGACTGTGAGCACTTTGACAATGACCACATGCTTTCGCCAATGTACACGATCTCAACGATATCTCTTGGGACAACATAATCGAGAATGATGGCGACGTCTCTATCCAGGAAAATGTACCATAGGTGCTGCTTCTTCTAGGAGGGCTTTGTCTTCAAGATTACAATGCAATTATGTGAAGTTTATGAGTGAACAATAGTTCGTTTTTTTGGTGGTAAATAAACACAATGGCTTAACGAAGTTTCAACGATATGGTTGTGTTGATTTTTAAGGATACTTTATGTATTCAAGAAGGACCTTATGACTTAAGAAAGTTGTGTACTATATAAATAGTCTAAATAACGTAAATAAAAATTCAATTTTTGGAAAATTTGTGTTTTATACTACCCTGAGTGGTCGATGCGTAGTATAATAAAATTATACGCAAACCTATTACATTAATTGTGCATAAATATAGAGTCATGAAAGAAAAAATATTGTGGGGCTGAATAGAGGGAAAGTTGTATTTGTGTATGAATGGTTGTATGTTTGAATGTAATAACAGTTCGGGCAGGCTATGACAGGAACGTCATTGGTTGAGGTGATGGGGAGTTTGAGGAGGGTATGTGAAGAGTGGTTGAATAGGTTTTGTGGGTAGAGATGTACTGGTGGAGCTAGTGTGGTGATGGTTGATGTGTGGGGTTTAGGAATGTGATGAGGTGGTTTGGTAAGGGAGGGGTGGAAGTTGTTGAGAGGGTGAGAGAAAAGATTATTTGTCATATGTAGTATGGATATGTTTGTGATATGTCATTTCCTTGGCGATTGTGGTGTTATTGGTATGGTGTCTGCCGTGTTTGAATGCAGTCGAATGGTCTTACATGAGAGTATCGCAAATAATTGATTAATTTTATCGATATTTGATCGGGTATAGCTATGAAAGTTATAGGATGTGAACTCGAAACTAAGTTATAGGATATAACTTCAGTGCAAAAATATTATGAAAAAAATTAATTTAATTTTAAAGTTTTGTAAGAGTGTTTCGGAGACTGATAGATTTGATCGGAAATCAATCGAGTATAAATCGGTTATGTGTGGGTGATCTGATCTACATGAAAATGTCGTTGCGTATTATAAGCTATTAAAAATTACGTTCGTTGAGTTACATATTCAAATTTTTATTAATTTCATTGGAAATCGATCGAATGTAGTTAAGGTGACGGTAGAGGTAAGCAGACAAATTATGGATTTTTTAAAAATTAAATTTATAAAAAAATATAAATTTTCTTAAAAATAATTTTTTTTCAATGATTTTATTTATTTTGTAATATACTGTTATCAATGACGTTTGAAAAATACATACTCCAGCTGCATTGAGAATACAATGGTGTCATGCAGATTTTGAGACATCCACAAATGGAATTGTGATGAGATAAGGGAAAAAAGGAAAATTTTGGGTGTAGTTTGGGCATTTTTGGTGAATTTTTGGTGACGTATAGGGCGCATTCAAGGTAGAATCGAAAATGGTGGCCGTGACATAATTCAAGATGGCGGGATGTGGAGGCACCTCACTCGGGCGGGTGCCTCACTCAGACTCCTAGTTCCGAAACCGGCGTAACTATACCAGTACATTGAATGTTTTCCATTGCACATAAGTACTTGAGAAAAGAAACTTAAGGATTGTCAGAATGGTATTTGTTTACATAATAAAAATATTTATATGTGTTTGACGTTGTCAAATTATTTGAAGAAGTACTATGCAGATGGGGTTAACACATTTCAAATATTTGCCAATAACAGCATAAAACCAAAAATTGCGTTGCGTTATGCTAAACATAAGGCAATAATTGAAAAAAAAAACGAATATAAAGGTGGTTAACCAACTATTTAAAATAGTTTAAACACACACACATGTATACATATATATTTACTAAAAATATGTTAATATACTAAGTACTCTTCGTTTTGCGAATATAACTTTTAACGGTAAATTTCGATAAATTTATGAATAAAATAAAAAACAATTAAAAATTAACTAGAACATATATTTATATTATCTTGTGATGGCGTACTTGTGACATTTAGAAGAATAAATAAATAAACAAATAATATGCGTATAAAAATTACAGAGTTTCTAAAAAGGCCTACATTGCTATCAATTTTTCATAGAATGTTATCACGTGTACAAAAATCCGTGAAACATTTTAATTCAGGGAAAAAAGAACATTTTCAAAATTTGAGATATTGTTAGGAAACCGAAATAGTACTGAATGAACATATTTGTCGTCTGGTAACTACAGTATGTAAAGAACTAATTAAACCAAAATATTACATGTTGACGTGAATATTTAATAATAAAAAGTATTTCATTACAGCAATTTAATTGGTCAAATTCATTAAACCTACTACAATTACAAAATAACGTACACGCATTTTAATATTTAATCTAGTAACGAAGATCGTGTCGTTATTAAAGAGTTTAGATTTTATAAGAAGAAGATAGATATAGCTTCAAAGGTTTGAAGGAACGTATCATCCAATCATTTTTGAAAAATATTATCTACACTGGAAATTCGTGGCAGTTGTACTAAATGCATTATAAAGAGAACAAATTACGATATTTTATGAATTTTGCAGAATATAATACAAATTTTATTTTTTTTTAATGTCTTTTTCCAGTAGATTACATTGATGGTATACAATTTTAGAAAGATACTTTCGTCACCGAAAACACATTGCAATAAACATGATGATTTTGATACATCCGACGATGATTAGGAACGTTTATAACATGACGGGCAGCAATTTTAAAATGCTTAACTATTATCATGAGATACAATTTATATGATACCTAAGCCACCCTTTGTATATACGACTTCAATGATATAACACATAATTATAGTTTCACAGACATTATAATGAAAACGATATTGTGCTTTAACAATACAACAGCTTTGTGTTTGGACTATTTGTTAATATGCCGTACATCTAGGGTGTACAGTAATGTACAGTCACCAACACGTCTTGCAGCAGATCATGTGACACCCTAACAATACATTTCTTCCAGTCGAGAAACAATGCGAGGTCTTGATCTGAAGGAAACAAAATGAATGTAAAGGAGCGATTTGTGCATCTCTTGACAACGATGCCTCGTAGGCCGATGATGGTGCCAGCCCCCGTAGCGCAGTCGGCAAAGCGTCGGTCTATGGTGCGAGGGGTCCACGATTCGTATCTGGGCCCTGGCATGTTTGTTGTGTTGTCCTTCACATCATGCCATCCTCATCGGCTCTTAATACCTCGTTTTTAGAAGGCCGTAATACCCTCACGTTCACCCCCCCCCCCCCCCGTTTAGGTGAATAATGTAAGCATGGAGTGGTACTGGAACGGAAAACAGGTGTAAAGGAAAATACAACCCTCCCCCTTCAGCCAATCTTCATGCAATAGTCACAATCTCCAAATGCAGAAAATCTGCCTGTGAGGCTATTCAGGAATTACACCGTGTTCGCTATGATGGAAGAAGAGCGCACTATCGTCTACATAACCGCTGTCGCTGTGTATGTGAAGCATCAACTACGCAAGGATGCCAGGTGATGTAATTCTCTATCATAACTTTCCATTTCGATAATATCAATTTTGTTTAATGAAATATCTGACTATTACCACTTGTATTAATAACGTTTAATTTTATCAACACAAATTAAACACATTACATTCAAAACACATTTCAGTTAATTAGAAAGTTGTAATATTTTTATTTCAATAAAGTTACATTAAATTATTTAATCACATGCTAATTTCAACCTTGTAGCTGATTTTGCATTATGTTAATCTTCTGCATTACGTTATGTCTTCTCATTTACTGCATTATGTTATGTCTTCTCATTTACTGCATTACGTTATGTCTTCTCATTTACTGCATTACGTTATGTCTTCTCATTTACTGCATCGACATTTGTTAATTTAAAATACAGTTTTTCTTTCTAATTAATTGGCCATACTATTGAGTAGTTTTTTCAGTGGCGTTTGATCATTTATGTGACCCATTAATATTTTTACCTCGTGAAATCTACAGGCACATTTCAGACACAACTTTTGTGAAAGTGATTTTTTTACCTCACGAAGCTGTTTCCTCAGTGACGTGTATTGTGTCTTTAAATGTGACGGCACTAATCATCTCTGATGTGCACAAATTTCGTTCCACAAGAAACATTACTTTTTCCATCATTAGCAAATGCTCAAGGTAGAGTATAGCCAAATTTTCTTTAAAAGAATCCATAACTTTTAGACGTTTGCAAATAGGATTATACAAGTTTGGTTTGTTTGCTAGACATTGGGCATACATATACATATATAATTTTAATACGGATGAAATCTAATTTTCTAATGTTTAGCAATTTAAAAAATTGGCTTATGTGAACTGGTGGTATTTCATTATTTGCTGCATGGATGATTTGATTAGTTAGGTAAATTAGAATTTAAAAAAAATTAAAATTTTATATATATATATATATATATATATATATATATATATATATATATATATATATATATATATCTGAAACATGTTTACGATTACGATATATTTTGTAGCTTGATTTAGTTTATCCTACATAAATACATTAATTATATAACATTTTATCAATTTGTCCTCAGAATGTCTTACTTGAGGAAACTAAAAATTTGTAACAAATAACAATTTTATGCGATAAACAAATTTTGGTATTAATTAGCGCAAAAAATCTAAATACGGAGGGAAAAAACTTCAAAAACATAGTTAGAATATTAAAGATCAGTCTGATAATTTTAATGATATACTTAATTGTTAGACGTACAAGAGGTCAACTGGACAAAATAATTTAGGAAAAAAAATTTAAATTGGTTATTTTCTGTCATTAGAAAATTAATTAAGTATTAGAAATCGAGATGATATCAATGTTACTATGAAAAGGTTTTACAGCTATTGGTCCATTATGTTAGAAGATAGCACAAGCATAATCAAAAATATGCATATGTTTTTTACAACGTACGTAAATGATTTCAACTTACAGGGTTAGATTACGTAAATGATATCAACTTACTGGGTAAGATTTTACCTACTCTAAGGAATATGGTTTAATAGTTCAGCTGGTAACTCCTTGTTTTATACAGTGTATTTATTGAAATATTAATTAAAAATCTATTTGAATGTTTAATTTCAGTGAAAAATTGAAAACACGTTTTCATCATAGTTATTTTATGAACTACCACAACGCGAAATGATCACATTTCGTACTGGATCAACATATATGCATACACAACAGTAAGTTATACTGAAATGAACATGGATTACCTTGACATGATTGAAAATAAGTAATTTAGTATGAAGAATTATATTGTCATTTTAATGTATCAATTTCTTTCGAAACCTAGCATGTGTTTATCGGTCGTACGATTTAATATACAACTTTGGTATGATTTGTATCTTATTTTTCACATTAATCACTTTATTACAGTAACCTTTTTGAAAATCATTCAGGTATTATTATAGTTTGTTTAAATGATACGATATTGTACTTACCTTGCGAAATTTCTATTAACCTAATTCATTTTTGTCAACAACAGCAATTAGTTTTATACCTCTTGTAATAGTGTTGTTTTTATTTTGGTGTTACATATTATGTACGATATTAAATCAAATCTAAATAACAAACTGTAATATTGTGGACATATTATTGCGTTACATATTATGTACGAAATTAAATCAAATATAAATAACAAACTGTAATATTGTGGACGCACGCCATTGCGATACATGTCGTCCCAGAAATCTTAGAATGAGACTAAGAAAGCCAACAACTAAAAAATAAAAGAGAAAACAAGCCTAGTTGGCTGTAGTCAATACATCAATAAACCAAAACGACAGAACATGAAAGATTCCACAAGGAATTTAAAAATCAAAGGAAAAAAATAATAAATACCCAAAAATAAAAGTAGAAATAAAATATAATCGGTCAAACTGAGGACTTCACAATTATTTTGTTCGACTAAGTATGGTCTGTGCTGTCTTAATTGTGATGTCCTGAGTTTAACAGATTATTTTGTATTTCGACTTATATTTTTGGGTGTTTATTTATTTATTTTTTTACATTATTTGTTGTTGACTAATTCCTTATGGAATCTTTCATGTTATGTTGTTTGGGTTTATGGATATGTTGATTACAGCCAACTCGGCTTGTTTTCTTTTTTCTCTATTTTTTTAGTTTTTCGTTGTTGGTTTTCTTAGTCTCATTTCAATATTTCTGGGACGATGTATATCGCAATGGCGTATGTACACAATAGTACAGTTTCTCATTCTGTCCCATTGCAAGATACCCTCAAAGACCAAATCTAAATATTATTAACTGTGAATATCATAACGCATTTTGATATGAAGCAAAAACCACTTAAATATTGCATTAATATTCATTTTCTTAACAAACTCTGATTTCAAACACGAAATTTAATATGAGATATAGTCAAAATATTACAAAATAAAATGAGCGCATAACAGTAGGCTTTATATTATTCCAGAAGAACTATTATATCAATTTTATTTTTAAGTAATGCTGGTAAAATTTTAACACGTTATCTTTTAGTAACAATTAATATCGAGCTAAAAAAATTATATTTATAAGATATAAGAAAGTTAAATGAAATAGCTACGGAATTTTTAATACTAACAATGAAATAATGTCTTTTTATGAAAGTGAAAATTAACTTATAATTTTTAATTTTGTTATTCTAGAGAACATAAATCAAGGTACTTATACAGAGATAAATACGTGAAAAATACATTTAAATGTATTTAACTCAGATCGTAGTTAAAAGAGTTCCTAACAACTTGTATGTGATTATACGAATTGTTGTGTATATTTAGACAAGAAAATTAGTATGAAATCTATACCACAATGCATTTTAAGTATAAAAATTAATTAGTTTAGATATTGTTATAATGTAAAGGACTGCATAACAATATAATTTTTAAAAAATATTTATTATTCAATAACAATTTTATGTGAACTGTGTTTAAGAATCCTGTAACTGAAACCAGAATAATAACATTTCTAACAGGCATTCATGTGTGAAAAACTTGTAAGTTGATATTTGCACGAGGTAGGTCTGGTGGAAAATCAAAATAGTGTTTTCTGTCAGCGTTTTATTTAAATCAGCGACGCTTTTGCGTCTTGTTTATTTGGATGACTTTTATCTGGCACGGTTTATCTGTTTACAGACAAATTACATACATTCAGTCGTAGCACACGAGAATTAGAATGGCTCCGGCTAAAATGGTCTCATCAGTAAGGAAATAAATGCTTAATAAATGACCACACTGAATTGATGCTTATCAAACAAGCAACTATTCCTGTCTATCACTATCCATAGATATTACGGATTAAATTGTTTTTCCTATGATAGAAAATGGTGCTATGTATATTTAATGTCCAGAAAGAAATCTGCGATTCTTTAGGCTAAGAATGCCAATATGTGATGCCACCGTGGAACTTATGATCGTGGATAGAAGTAGTTTCTTCAGCAAACTACATCACTGTCCGACAACCAGAGACCTCGAACTAACCAACAGCTGTTTCGAGTCTAGTATGCTGTAAGAAAATATCGCGAACTGTTCACGTATCTACGAAAAGTAAAACAATATAGCATTATTTTTCAGTGTGTCTGAGAAAAAATTTGTTATTAACAGAGAACTCTGAAATTACGTACTAATTGATGGACATTGAATAAATTATACTTCAAATTTTTCCTAAGCTTGTGTAAAATCAATTTACCTTGTCAAACTTAACTTTTCTGCAATTTATATGATTTAAAACAGCCATACACAAACATTAAAACATATAATACATTTTAAGTCAAAGACTAAAACGTTTCGAATGGTTTTGTATGTTTATTATCTTTATCTTCAGGATAACCGCACTAACGATCAATGAAATAGCCACCCATGATACTCTTCCAAACGACAGCTATCTACTATTGTTAACATTTGGCTACGATTTGTTATTAAATATAGAATTTTGTTGCCATGAAAAACTTTGTCAGAGTTTTTGTTACTGTCACAGAAATATATGACGTAATAGATAGGAAATAAAAAATAACAACGTAGTTTCTGGGAGAAAATTGAATGAGTGTGCTTTTTGGAAATATTTAAGGGTCAAGGAAATAAAAAAATACATGCAGTGAACTGTTATATGCAAGAATGATTTACTGTAACAGGATGATACTGACATAGGCCAACTAGAACGGCATGTCTAAGTCAAACTTTGCAGGTTACGGCAGCATATGCCCAGCAAAACGAGCGGACTTACATAAATGTAATAAGTTACTGTGAAAAAATTATGTCACAAATCTTAAGCTAGAAGTTATTAGACATACAGAGGTTTGTTTTTGCGTTTATTTAATTGTTAATTTTTGGAAATCATTAAAAACAACTTCTGTTTCATAAACAAATTATGAGAATTTAAATTGTTTTCGTATTTTTGTGACTTTGATGAATAGGCACTGATATTTCATATCAGTGTAAATTGTTACATTATCAGTAGGCTAAGTCTGTTGGTTTTAGGCTAGTGTATGCTATTCTATGCAATATTAAAATTTTGGCCTTGGCATTCCATTACGTGGATACTATGAATAATTTAAACGATCCATGTCTACGAAATAAACACAATTCAGTACAAATATAGATATAATAGTTTATCACACTTGAATGGCCTTAAGAGTTTTCATTGCAGTCTTCGTTACACGTTCTTATTTCATTACCAATACCGGTTTTTGTTTGCATTAAACAAGGGAATGGAAAAATTATGAAAAGGGTTATTTTTTAGCGCTGACGTGTTTCCAGAAGTACTTTTACCTATAACTTAAGTCTTCTCCCAGGAGGTCTGCGTGTGTGATTGTTGAAGGAAATGTTGTGAGTTTTCACTTTCAGTCCGTAAATTGTTTACAGCACCTGAGTATTCGCTGCTCTGCCCTGTAACGTGAAACACAAGATATTTACGATCACACACTGTGTATTTTAAACCAAATAATTAAAACATCATATCAGATGTAACTATAAACTGTTTAACTAATGAAAACATTCACAACAAGAAATTAAATTGTCTTAGATAAACGCACATTACTGAGAACAACTCCAAACTCTGTGACAGTCCATCACTTGGACAACACACTAAAAGACATCTGCTCACGCACACATAAACATACAAACAATTGAACGCTCACATAACACGCCCACACATATATACAACCTGTAGGCTCTTTCACATGGTTTCTTAAATGGAACTACACATACATAAACCCACACACACACTGATAATTTTTCAGGCAGCTCTTAACATGTATTATGCCAAACAGTTCTTAAACTATTAATTTAATTTGTTCCTCTTCGTACAAAATTACTCAGTTCTAATTTGTTATTAAAAAAAAACTTAACCCGTTCTAAAGTTAGCTCATTTTGTTAACTCAATAAATTAAAATAATTAAATTCAAATTAATTGCAATATATAAAATTGTAATATTGATCAAACACAGAAGGGTGCTAGCCTGTTGCGTGCGTAAGTAGGTCCAAGGAAGCACATACAGTGTTAATATTGAAGCGAGGATCATTCTTCAGCCTATATCTTGTTCACTTCTACCGATGGTGAGGTAATGTGAAATTGTTGGTACACAGTACCGTTGGTACCACATGCCATAACATTCACGATATTAAATTCATTGCACTACAAGAGCGACCTTGCGTTGCAAGACGTCTACCCAGCTGTAGCAATGTGCATGGTGCATATTTAGAATATTTCCTTTCGTTAGTTCTACACTAGTTTATCTGGCACGTTCTCTTTGTCTGCCATAGCACGCCTCCCTAACATTGGAGGGCGATTACGTGATGATTAGCCACACGCTTATTTACATATTTTAACTTGTTATTACGTATACTATCAGTTCCGTAAACAGCATTCCTGTGTAAGGTTAACAGAAAAACTTTCATTCATTAGGGCAATGCAAAAGTATTCTATAGGATAATCACACACAACTTTAATTTATATTATTTTATTTTATTTTGTGGTTCAAACATTTTTCCGTCTGTCTTATTGCCAGAGCTGACCTCAGACCTGGGTTGTTTGCCTTAGTGGTGTCTTGGTTTTCTTTGATCTTTCAATTGTTTTTATTTCCGTAAATGTTTGTCTTTGATTTTATTTGACCCGATTCCATTTATGGAATTTTATGTTGTGTATGTATCCTATTAACTAAAGCATACTCTGATAAGTTATTAATTGTTTCCATTATCTTTAGCTTTCATTGACAGTCATCTATATAGCAATGTAGTACATCCAAGAAACTAAATCCAGTCATGCACTCCCATTGCACAGTTCTTTCAAAGATCAAGCACCCACAAGTAGTATACATTTGTGTTTAAATATATGTGCATTACGTCGTTTATGTTGTTGGGTGTGTTAATATACATATGTTATAACGTTGTGCAACAACTAGTATTCATTTATTATTAATAGTGGGTTCGGTTCGGAGAAACATTTTAGAATTAGTGTATTTTTGTATGTTGCGAGCTGATAGCAGTTTAATGAAGTGAAGAATTCGAACGAATATCAGTTCGAGAAAACTTGACGGGCACCATAACATCAGTTGTTCTGACCTGTCACTAACTGCCAGGCATCAGAGTAGGACGCAGGTGGATAAGTATTGACTATTAGCGTGCACAGTGTTTCATAAGGTCGCTGTGACGCACGCACATTTCAACGTGACTGGACTTACTGTTCTAAATGCGACTTACGAGAGTATTTTTTTTAAACCTCCGATCGGTTGTAATAAAAAAAACGAGAATTAATTGGGAAATTATTTAAATGTAAAAAAAATCTTTACACTATTTTTCCACATAATCACCCTGCAGATTGAGGCATTTGTCGTACCGATGCACCAGCTTGCCGATACTGTGATGTGAGTTTGGCCGCTCCACATGGTTGGTGGAAGGGGGTAAACACTACGTGTCGATTCGCGTACGATTACGAGTATCGATTAATGAGCATACTGTAATCACAAGAGGTTTCAGGGGACAAGGCTGACTCGGCAGGAGGCATCATTCTTTACAGAGGGTATCGGAAAGCTGGTGCATCGGTACGACAAATGCCTCAATCTGCACCGTGATTATGTGGATAAATAGTGTAAAGATGTACTTTTCTTTTGCAATTGAAATAATTTCCCAATTGATTCCCGTTTTTTTTATTACTGCCGATCGGAGGTTGAAAACCAATAATAACTCTCGTACAATTATAATTTTTTTAAATTCGACCCCCAAGCAGTAAAAAGGGGGAAAATTTGTTTTATACGAATCGTCAGTGTCATTAAAACACAGTTTGCTATCGTCATGATTTTTACTTCAATTGGTTATTTCTACAAATGGCTATGACATGACTCCAAAACGTTTCCAAATCCTGTATTTAAGGGGGTGAAAATTCGTGAAATGTGATTTTGATTATTCATTCATATATATCGAACACATTCGAGAAATCGGAGAGCTCTTTGATTTAGATTGGTTATTATGTAAATATACAAAATACCATTTAAATATATTTTCCGAATTAACCCTAAAAATATGTTTTCGGTTCACAATCTGTATATATCTACCGTACTGATATTTATATGTCGACGTGATTTTTATTTATGATTGATGCGTATCCAAATACCTGAAAATTAATTTCACGAATTTCTGAAATTCCCCACCTAAGGAAGTGAAAAGGGGTTAAAAGTGATTAAATGTGATTTCAATTAATTGCCGATATATGTTGAACCCAGCGGGCAAGTTTCTTGTTTTTCACGTCCAGGAGACTCCAGTAAATCAGTCTAAAATGTGATTAGAGGGTTTTTCGAAATTCAGACTCTTAGTAGGTGAAATATCTGGAATGTGTTTCATATAAATCTTCTATATATATATATATATATATATATATATATATATATATATATATATATATATATATATATATATATATGTATGTATATATATATATACATATCGAAAACATCGAGATTTTTGTTCATTTTCGCTTCAGAATGATGATTAAGTAAGAGGCCGCAAAAGTTTTTTAAGATTTTTCAAAATTCGAACTCTCAGTACCGTATAGGGGCGATGTGTTTTTTAATGAATGGCTGATTTTGCTTCGACTGGACGGACTATCGTCATGATTTTTACTTGACTTGGATACTTATACAAACATTAAAGGTGTGAAATTAAGATTTTTAAATTCGACACCTAAAGGGGCGAAAAGACATGACATTTGTTTTCTATCAGCGGATTATACTTATCTAACCAGTAAAGATATTGAAGGGGTTTTCACGTCAGAGTGATGCTTATGTAAATACATAAAAAAGTGATGCAATTTTTTTTTATTTTATAAGGTAACTTAAGTTATTAAGAATAAATCTTAGTTTGTAAACTTTCAACGCAGACGATCCGAAATGCGAGTACAACCAGCGAGAAATAAATTATACAGGAGTTTCGTTCTACAGTTCTTTCAAGAAGTGTTGTCGTACGACCTCTATGAGGCTAAGAAATTATGAATAATTTCGACGTCATGTCGCAGCTATTTGTCGTTCTGACACACACAAACTGCAAGACAGATAAAATTAGTGCAATTTGGATGAAGTCGTTCAAGTGTGGTAAAATGTATTATGCAGTCCACTATCCACTAAACGTTCCTCGACATTGTTATCCCACATATACTATCTCACTAACCTTAAGGGTGCGGCAATAAATAAGTTTATATTTCTGCAAAACATTATCCCGCCGAAACTGCCTAATGTCACTTAGCGTCAAGTGAAGGTTTGGAAAAGCAAAGTATGTTATTGAGGGCACCATCATCAATGGTTGCACTCGGGGTAAATCAGTCTTCATACCACGTAAACTGCGTATTTCATTTGTTTACCCTCTTACATTAAGTATCTGTAACTACCCCACAACGTCAACTATGTTGCGAATATAAATAAGACCCAGGCGACGTCACTGTTAGTGACAGGGACAAACATAAGACTGCTTTTCGAGTGGACAGAGATGACTCAGTTGCAGAGTTAACTCGACTAGTAGCTCTGTCATTCAACATTTGATCACTGAACTGATATGAAATCTTAACTAAGGAATCATACTTACGAATGTTACAACTAGTAGGCCACAAACAAAGACTTTAAAAATATTTTCTTTAGAAAGATTGGCCGAAAATACATATATAGTTCAATGATATTTGATCTTAAATAGCTGTACAAATGTAACAAATGACCGAAAACGTAAGATTATAAGGCAGTGATATAGGATTGTGCTTGCCTTAATGCTCTTTAACGCACATAACAACTGTCCACCACGTTTTCTTGCACACTTTTAAACTAGATGTAAATAAACGCAGGTTGCGTTTATTTGCGGACGATATTCATAGCACAGGACTTCAATTTTTATTTTATTCTTTGTTGCATCTGTCTAGCCAGATACAATTATTTCATATAGTTTTATGTATAACATGTGATTGGCAATCATGTCAAAATTAAAACCCATGAAGATGGAAAAAATTGTTGCCAAGGATTACTCTTTATTAAATTTTTCATATTGACTGTCAGTAACCTGAAGAATATATTGACATTTTAAACGCTAATGTACTAGCCAATATCTCTTAACTCCGTATATATATATGTGTGTGTGTGTGTTTATGTGTGTGTGTCATTCATTTCAAACAGAAACTCAAGTGATTAAATTTAACATAGCAAGAGATGAAACAAGTATTAACACTAATATTATTAGTCCCTCATATATTTTTTTATTTTATGTTTGCCTCTGTTCTGGTGAAATTTCTTGCAGGATTTAATAATTATATTATCATATATATATACAGCGTGACTTTAGATAACCATGACTAGTTTTGTTTTATTTTCCCACCTGGTTTTCTGAGACGACACATTGCAGCAATGGCGTATTTCCCCGATCTCACACAAAAACATTCTGTCACATTTCAAGTATCGCTAAATAAAGAATGTAAATAACATTAAAGTGCCCAATGGAAGGTAATAGCAATGCTGACATATGACAGGTGAATAACTTCATACTTATAGCAATAGAAAAATGATTATATTATAAATTTTAAAATAAATTCTTTAACTGCAAGAAATACAAATTCGTGTGTCCAGTCCTGACAATTTTTATAGTTACGTATTAAAATATAGAGGATTGTTCATACTCAGCGTATTCGACTTCGGAGGTTTCGCGCAGTGTTAGACTCTTTGTGGAGATCTCCGACACCTTGTGATTGAAATACTATATCTGTCTTGACATCTGTAACTCTAAATAAACTAACACCTGTATTTACATAGACGTCATGAACATGTTGCCGACTTGTGCTTGTTATGGAAGGGAGTTCGAAAAAAGTTAAATTGATCATAAAAATAAAAAAAAATATTTTAATAATTTATTATTCAAACAGAAAAATTGATAGAGGTTCATAATGCCAGTAACAATCCCGCAAGTAAATACGGAAACAGCATTTAATTCAGGTAATGCCTTACCAAAAGAGTTGTTTAGAGTAACAGCAAACTGAAACTTAGATAAAAAAAAAATTAGGTCTACACATAATCCTATTTACGTAGAGTTAACATGAAAACAATTTTTTTTAATAAATGTGAAACCAAGGGCAAATATATGACGTATTAAAATTTATTTTTTAGATTATTATATATCTCATATAATAAAATTACGTATTGAGCATACATTTATTATTTGAAATTTAATTATGTATAAAAAATTGCTGTTGATTATTTTATGTAATTTCGTAGCATTATGCAATCATAATTGTTTATGAATGCAGAATATTGGTCCGGAAAGTCAGTATTCCTGCAGAGGAGAGAAATTCGCTGTTTGCCTCCCTAAAGACAAGGCCCTATGTTCGAGCATCAAGTAGTTGGAACATATAACATGCAGAACTGTAATTACCAATATATGCAAGGGAAATAAAAATGCTGCCATTGAATATGTATGTATAAAATATATTTTTCAGGCAACAGTACCTCCGGTTGTTGGATCCCGGACGTCGGTATGAGAAGATCTTCGCCCTCCGTGTGCCTATTGCTCAGAGACAGAACTGCAGGCACAACCTCTTAAAACATCATCAGCGGCAAGTAATATTCGACATTATAAAATGTTATAAAATGAGAAGAACAGGAAACATTCAACTAATTTTAATAATTTGAGGGTTTTTAAACAAAATAAATAAACAAGTTAAATAAATTAGAAGATATAAAATAATTTATCGTGTTATGAAAATACTTATACAATCTAAAACTTATTACAAATAGCACGCAATAGCAAGAAACGTAGAGAGAAACTGTCGTTGAGAAATTTTACTCAAGAATCCATATAATTTACTGGGCAATGTGAGTTATGTAGGTGAACAGTTCATTCCTCAATTATCTATTGAATAAGCCCTTAATGTTTACTTAAAAAAAATCCTTCCGCAAAATTTTAATAAGAAAATTATTCTTATTTTTCACATTTTTGTCCGTTATAAAACGCTTTGTATTAAATAGTAAAATAGTAAAACTACTTTCGCCTTTTAATCTTGTGCGTGTAAAATTTAGTGATAAGTTCTGGGCTATGTTTAAAGTTTCAAGTCTTTAGCTTATCAGACAATTTTCTTTTCCAGTACATAAAATCATTTGAAAAAAGGTTTTAAGTAAACAGTTATTTTTAGTATTTTTTTATTTTTTTTCCCCTTTTGTATTGCATTGCGTTCCTATTCCGAAATATGTTTCATGTTTCAAGTCCATATATAAATAGGAAGTTATATCACCATGATTTTATTAAATTAAAAAAATATATACATTTTCACATAAATAATTACATTTTTTCTCGCCAAATAACCGAGGAAGGTTATAAAGTCTAGCCACGTTACTAAGTAGTCAATTATATGTGTACTGATTTTGGTGGATTTAAAAAAATGAGTTTATAACATTTCTCATGATACGTTAGTAGTTATTTAATGGGCACAATTTAAGAAAAATTAACTAGGCATGAACCACATACATAAAAATTCAATTCCCCATATTGAGTACTATGTCCTACCAAATGTTATGACCTTTGCTCCGCGAACCCAGCCACGGACACACAAACCCACACACAGACACATAAACAGGAAGGTGATCCAACGAGAAAAGTAGGTTTAAAAACAGTCCGTTATACGAAACAAATGGAAATATGTGGTTCAAAAACTGAATAGCCCAACAGACTTTTCTTAATTTATATACTACTTACCTAAACTTGTCCGAATTGGAAATAAATATTAATGGAAATTTAATCGGCAGTATAATTTAAAATTTATTGTAATCGAAAATGATGCATACGACAAAATATGTTGTGATGAATACTTATGTGTGTAAAATGTTTCATTAACTATCCGAATTCGCCACGATGCATAATTTAAAAATATTCAAAAATGCATTTGGTAAACATAAAAGGTTCTCCTTACGAGAAAAATCGCACTTAAAATGAATAATACATATTTTAAGAAATTAAACTTCAGGACATATTGTGTTTGCTTCAAATTTGTGCGTTCAGAAAGTGCCTGTTTTTTAAACATTAAATCCCTTTCAATTGCTCTTTTATGTATGTATACGAGCTGTGTACCTAGCTTAGTATGTTAGACATGTCGCCAGTTCACGTAGGATGAGGTGTATGTTTTGAGGATTTAGGAGAATATTTCGGCTCAAACATATTGTTACAGTACATCAAGCCACCTCATCAAAATCTTATTTGCGAAAAGAATATTATTTATATAAACTGTTAACTATAAACAAGGATGATCGATAACTTCGTTAGTTTAAAATTCTTTTATACGCCGATAACTTTTGTTTCTACGAGTTGTTTCACTTAGCATATTAGTAATATTCCCTCATAGCATACCGGCTGAACTACTGATTTTACAGCCGTAGTTTATTAATGAAAATGTTTCAATAAAGGATAAAAAAACTAACTTCCCTAAAATAACGCAACGTAAACTAACTTTACTTAACAAAAATTGAACGTTTGAAAGAAAATAAAGAACACTTTTATTAAGAGTGCGTGGTAGAAAAATAAAAGCTGAAAACATCAATTGAATTGTACACTTTTTTCGAAGCCAATATGGATAAAATCCTCAATGACAATCCTAGATAATATTACTCGCCAACTTTACGAGAAAATATTTGTCCAGAATTGCTAATTCGATACGTGTGATCTCTCGCGCCGCTGTTAAATGCACGAGGTTCCGGCGTCAGAGATTGTGCCTCAGAAGTTCGTAACACTGGAAACAACTTTGTTTATAACGTTAGCTAAAACTGTTGTCTAGGATTGCTATTGTTTAATTTTCGTAAATTGGCTTCAAGAAACCTACAGTTATAGATTACTGCTTTTAGCGTCGAGTTATGTACCACGCCCTCTTAATGAAACATTATTAACCTTTGCAGAAATAGTTTTCATTACTAAAGTATGCTTGTAATATCAATAGTTAGGCCGGTGTATGTGCATAGTCTATTCTACTTCAGTTGGTTCTGTATTAAATCATTAACACAGGACTCCAAGACGTTTCAAAATTCTTCAATTAAGGAGGTGAAATACGGGAAATATGTTTTAGATTATTCATCCATACCTATAAAATCAGTCGACACATCGAATAGCTCTTTGCTTCAGATTAAAGCTTATGTAAATATTAAATTAAATATAATTTCCGAGTACAGTCCCCAAAAGATTAAAAAGGGTTAACATGTGTTTTCGCCTCACAATATATATATATATATATATATATATATATATATATCTTACTCCAGTACCTGAAAAGTAATTTCACGAATTTCCGAAATTTGCCACATAAAGAGGTGGAAAGGGGTGACAATGTGTTTTCACTAAATCGTCAATATATATTGAACCCAGCGTGTTATTCTCTCGGGGGAAATCAGTTATCAAACCGCCTAAAGTGCCGATGTGTTTGGCTCATGGATAGAGTTGAAGTCAAATATTTTTACGTAAAACTGTGCCTAAACACATTTTTTTTAGACTGTCGTAACTCGTAAAGCGCAATTGTAAAACACAAACAATAAGCATACATTGGTAATTATTATATAATATCTACGCAGAAATAAATAGGGTCAGCTCATTATGTTTAACAAGAAAGTGAATACCACGAAATTTCTGTGTGCCAGATTAGAGCATCTAGAATAAGGGCGATGTAGTTCTCGTCGAATGAAGCAGTCTAATCCTTAAATCTCCCTGTTACTTATGCCTCATTCATGAAACATTACAATCAATACATAGGCCTCTCTAGCTTGAACTAAGACATTATTTCTGGCATAGATTTCTGAAGTGGTGTGATCATACTAATAGGCTTTTAGCGTTAAGTGAACATTTTTTAAACCATGTTATTATTTTATGTTTTCTTTTAATTTAAATGTTTCTGCAACTTACCAAAATTACAAACATGTCACAAGAACAAAATAGATTTTTTGATTAAATTCTCGACGACACGTTCTTAAAATATTCATTCTTTATGGTCAACGGATAGCAGGAACTTCTAAGGTGATAATAATGTAGGTGTCTCATAACCACAGAAATTGCGAAAGTTCTGAAAATATATATTATTAAAAACAATTTTACAAGTTAAATACAAGAATAATTTAAGTGCAGGTATGGAGAAAATTTTAATCCAACAACGTTCACTAACAGAGCACGAATAATGTACAACACGTACAACTCAAGCTCCCCAAGAACTGTTAATATTTACTTAACTATGTACTATAACTTGTAGGCCTAGTTAATAGTTACCTGCACAGGAGCAGGTGTGCTTGTTCTATGTAGTTTACAGGAGTGTGGTATGGTAACTGCAGTTCTCTCAGTTGTATCAGTAGTCACACAGTATCTCTGTAGTCTCCTAGCTCCCAGTGCTGATAACTATTACAACACTGAGCGACATAGCACACTTCCTCGCCACATTTGTAACCTTCTTATCACACAGTGCTCTGGCGGGAAGTATTCTCTCTCTCACTCTCTTTCTCTTTCTCGTCCGGTGGTCTCGAAGGTCAGCACAATTCCGCGAGCTGAAAGTGCTACAGAAATGCGAGGTTCTGGAAACACACATATGCAACGCAAAACTGCATTGGTAGTGCCGACTGACCTGGCAACCTAAGAGTTTGCACCAGCTTCGTACATCTGCCATTTAACAATGATGCTACCACTTTGAGTTACTGGTGTGCATTTTTGCTAACGTGAAAAGGCCATTTATACTTTCAATTAAAAGGAAGAAATTGTAATACACAACACTTTAAGTACAAGAGAGATATGCTGCAATATGTTATCACCATTATTGACCAATGAAGCAAGAAAATACCAGCATACATCTCAAATGGTTAACTTCGAAATATCACAATTTATTATTTCTACGCTATCTCGTGACGCGGTTGACATAACCTATGTAGTCGAGTTAACTAGAAAGTTTGTATAACACATTTTCTACACATGAATTTGGCTTTAAATTAGTCCAGTAATTCCTAAATACACGAATTAAAAATAATTGTGTTCACGTCGTCGAAACTTTTAAATTTTATGGACGTGCATCACTAACACACTGCAAACATAAGACATTACAGCCTCTCAATACCTAATAAGAATCGATAACGAAAACATTTTGAAAAACATGTGTTCGGATTTGTTATGCAATAAAAATTCAACGGAACATTTTTAACAATTAATACGGTATAAACAAGATATACGAAATTCAAGTTGCTGAAAAAAGAACACTACACATGAACCATGCTTGCTGTAATTCAGATAAACGGTTCCCTTATTTATATAACGTGATTAAAATAAATAATTGTGGCCACAAAGTTTGTAGTAGGAACACGGAGCAAACAAAAAAACGTGTGTATCAAGTAACATTATTAATAATATATGTTTACGAAGTTTATTACATTTCTGGAATCTGTTCCTCACATATTTCGTGGGATTGAAATACTTAATAATTAATAGTTTAAAAAACTAAAATACACGCTTTAATAGAAAACTACACTAAAAATATAAAATAATTTTATTTAGTTTTAAATAAGAGTATAGAAACTATTAAACAAATTTATTCTACCGTATAAATGCGCGGGGTGCTTTTCTCATACATATGAAGTCATGATATTGTTAACAACAGTTTAAATCACAGAGGTAATAAATAGTAGAGGGCGCATGAAGTTACAAAAGTGTGTTTTCAACATGCCTCGAGTGTTTCATATTATTTATAGACGTTTTTCCGACTTAAAGAAGCAACTGAGCTGGATGAAATTAGTGGTGCGGCTTCTAGAATGCTTACAAATTAGTATAGCGACACTATGCGATCGATTCAAAACCTAATTGTAAATACATAGCCAATATTTACTTTTTACGATAAATCAGATGTGTAAAAATAAATGTGTTCTGAGCATTGTTTACATTTGTGATTTTGATATAAGCACACAATTACACTGTGTGAAAATTGTGGCATACTCCCCTGAAAGTGTGTGTATTCTCATTCTCTGAAGTAAAAACGAACATTATTTGTGATTACTAAGAAATTTCGTCTTCTGTCTTGGTGAAATTTCAAGTCTCCCGCACATATTTCACTGTAGGCATGTGACACGTGTTGAACACACAGACTAGTATATAACTGTTTAGCGCACACTCCTTCTACCATATATTTACTATTAAGATTTAAATAGACCACATTTATAACACTGGCGACTCAAAGGTAAAGCTTACCTCTATTGTTTTTGGAAACACTGTGGTTAGAGTCTCGTGTATTTTATCTTTGATGTCAACAGAGAGAAATAAAAAACCAAATTATGAAACATGAACACTTAATTTAATTTTATCGAATACACTATATACCGATACCGGACAGTTTGAGCGCTTTTGCGAAAATTTCTTATTGTGATAACTCACTAGGCCACCAGAGAGTAGCACACTACATTTGATGGTTTTCAGATGTACGCTGCCAACATAGAAAATTTGGGGAAATCTTTCTCGATGGAATACGTTCATTGAATGCAGAAAATGAAATATATCAGTACAGTAATATAAATCTTATAGTATGCATGTTGAAACAATAAATTGTAATAATTAAGCAAAAATAATACCGAAACATGCATTAGTAGCCCACAGTACCGCTAGGTTATTGTTCGCCTTTTTGCTTGTGTAATTAGCATAGACGAGTCCGGTATTAGTTTGTAAAGTATTTGATTTTATTGAGAAACTAAAACATCAATACATGAAAACAGATTAATTGAAACATTTTAGTTTCTCGATTAGGTTTTATTTTCTCATGACTCCACTTTTACCAATATTCTGTGGATATAATATCTACAACAGTTGACATCGAGGCACACGTGATTACCAGGCAGCCATACCACAACGACCAATCTAAGATTCTGCCAATAAAATATTTAAACAGTTGAGATCCGTCGAACGAGTGGGCCAGGCGGGCCAGACAATAACGATCAACACTCCGAGCGTTCAGGAAAGATGTACAAATGTCGCACAGAAGGTGTGTTGTGGGCTGGGGTACACTCATGCAGAAACCATTTGTTGAACCTGATGGTGAGTGGTCCATTATCTAGTAAAACTGGGAAGATGTGTTGCAGAAAATTATGGTACGCAATACCGTTGAGCTGCCAGGAGAGGAAATGTGGCACAATCAAAATGCTGTGAACAATATCATGACTTCATATGTATGAGAAAAGCACCCCACGCTTTTATAAGATAGAATGATTTTTTGATAATTACTCTATTCTTATTTAAAACATAATGAAATTATTTTATAAATTTTAGTGTGGTCTTCTATTAAAGCGTGTATTTTAGTTTTTTTTAACTATTAATTATTTTTGACATTTTAGTTCCATTTATTGTTAGGGAAAGTAATTTTTTTAAAAAAAGTATTTTGAACCATATGAATTTTAGCTTGAAACAATTAATATTTTTTGCATTTCTAGTCGTTAAACGAAGTTTAATTTCATAGTAGATAACTAGGACACTAGACTTTTAGTTATATCATATAAAAAACACACAAAAACGTATATGAAACATATATTTAACGTTCTTAATTGAAGTACAATATCTAAATTTTATCATGTTATCTGAGATTTATATCGTAATCTAACCATTTCATTTAATGCATCGTTATTACATGGGACTCTCCCTGTTAAATTTGAGCGATAAAGTTCTTCTATTAGGATACCATCGAGAGACTTGACACGGCTAAGGGCTATATAAGCTTGTCCAGCAGCAAACAGCCGAGAACCTAGATAAATGACTGCATGTTCAACCGTACAGCCTTGCATTTTGTGGACAGTCGATGCCCAACTCAGGATTAATGGCAATATTCGTCTTTCAGCTGTACCATAGCTATATTTTGCTGGGAACTGTATTGATATTGGTTCAGTTACATGTATACCATCTGAACCGAAATCAATACGGACGTCTCCAAGTAGGTGGAAATTTTGTCCAAAGATAAAATAATAAAAGCGTTTTATTGAGATGGCATGAAAAGAAATAACTTTTGAATTGCATATCCAAGATAATTCTCACGTTTTGAGAGACAGTAACGTTTGACTAATTTTCAAATACTTCATTTTCGAATCTCATAAAATCCTAAATTTAATATTTAGATATTTACATAAGCTTCGTTCTTATCGAAAAAAATCTCGATATCTAAATTGGTTTGGAAGATACGGATGATTAAATGGAAACACGTTATATTTATTTTTTGCCGGCTTTCGAGAACGAATATTGAGAAATCCTTAAATAATTTTTTAATTATTTACGTAAACTTCGTGTTAAGGCAAAAACCATCTCAATATCTTAAATAGTTTAGTTGATACGGAAATCACCTTGGTATCTTAAGTGGTTTAGGAGAAACAGAGGAGTTCTTGAAACCTATTAAACGGCTTTGCAACCCCTTAATTTCCGAATTTCGAAAAAAAAAAAAAATGGAATATGTGTTTGCTTAGACAATGTTTTAAAGTAAACATAATAAAAATATCTTATCAGGCTGAAGAGTTATCGAGAATTTCGTGAAAGCACATTTTATTTTATCCTGGTGATCCTGGCCAGTATACTAGGATAATTTTTTGATTATTGTATTGTGTTCGGTCCTTGATGAGTTTGCAAATTTTTATTTTATTCGGACGCCTCTAAAGAGGTGAAAATTATGTTTAAAGATTCCATTATATATATATATATATATATATATATATATATATATATATATATATATATATACGCACACATACAACTGAAGCTAATAAAAGCGTGGTAAAATATGATCACGACATGAAACAAACTGGCCAAAATGTTCAAATGACTGCCTTCTGATTGTGTGGACACAACATGAATAAAATTAGTAAAAATTTATAGTCAGTTTACTAAGAACTAATTGCGTACCGAACTTAATGAAATCTTGTCCAAAGTTTTAAAACTATTTAAGAAGAAGCGAGCACGCAATCAGAAAGGCGATCTCAAGGGACTACTTTGTCTGCTTACTAAGGACAAATGACGGGTTTCAGAAATATTTATATTATTTATACTACAAACTAGTTATTTGCTGTACTTCATACGAACAATTAAAAATAGTTTTTAACGAAGTTAACTTACGCTGCATGTTATTTAATGCAATTGCTATAAGGGATACTGATTCAATCTTGTAATTTTAACTGAATACTATAGTCATTTTTGCAACAAAGAGATGTTCTAATAAACAATGAAATAAATTAATAAATATATAAATGTATATTTTTCCTACAATTCCTATCAGAGATAGCAAAAATAAAAACTTCCAAAATTATTTTTCCTCTGCCATAAATAACTGTGAAACATGTATATCTTTAATGCACATATATAACTAAACAGATAAAATGAACAGAACCTTTGTGATAAACTGAAGTGTTTTATTAGATAATCATTCAAAGACCGATAAGTATATATATATTATATTTCATAAAAAAATTTGTGATTATTAAAATATGCACAGGTTCAACATTAAAATAAAGAACGATAAACATTTTCTTTTACTTTTAATTTTATTCGATTTATAACCGCAAACCATTAGTAATTTAATGTTTAATCTGATGAACAATTTTACTTACTGATTTTGTGTTACTTAACATATATTGTACTGGGAATTAGTGAACAACAGCTTCTTTGGTCGACGCAGACAAATTGTAAAAAAAATTGTATTTCAAAACATACATATATAATACACAAAAATAAAATATATACGAATTGTTAGATAGTTATTTTGGACTGAAAGCTACAAGCAGGTCATAAACACGCATGTAATACAATATTTACATTTTCTCACGTTCGTTACACAGTTACCACTTTATTGCTTATCGGATATTCATTAGTTCGTTATACACATGTAAAAGGAGCAGTTATAGATCTGACAACGGGTAACAGTTTTTTTTGTAAATTTATCATCAAATTAACTTTTAACAAATTAATAGAACTTATATCTGATCTAAATACGAATCATGCTGACATATTTCACTTACTCGTGAAGAGATAAGTGTGTTTGTTTACTTGGCGCACATGTGTGTGTCAAAGGCATTATAATTATGTAAGCAAAGTAACGTGATATGCATATCTTGATTAGATGTATACGTACAGCCAAGAGTACAGTGAAATTTTTCAGCATCTTGGGCCATTCAAATCGCAGTACAATTAGCTTTCGTTACTTCTTCTTTACCAGTTTAATTTGCCCTTAGCTCTGTCAGAAGTTTTATTTTTAGAATACTGACAAGATGTACGACATGACATCCTTGGAAAATACAAACAATGTTTTACCACTGTAAATGTTTTAATCATATTTTTAGTTGCACTAGACCACAACTGAATTTAGGCGTGTTATGTATTATAAAAACTAATCAAATCAAGTATAAAATTATAATTAATCTATTGTAAATAAGTAGGCCTAATACGTTCAAAATACTATGTTCTCAATAAACTAACTACTGTAAGATCTGGAAACAGTGCTTATAACTTTTAATTGCAAACTTTTTTCAGCAGCAGTAAATTAAATTATTGTTAGTATATATAAATATATATATATATATATATATATATATATATATAAAGAATGGTAAACTAAGTTTAATTCACATTTAAACTGGACTGAAGCATTATCCTAGTAAAATAATAAACTTTTGGTTTCCTGTTAGAAAATTTTATGCTATCTTTAAGCTTGGGTGTTATTTTTTTTTATTTTTAGACGACGTATATATCAGTGGCATCCTTGGCATCGGTATAACACAAATCACTGATGCCCATATGTAAGTATCTGATGAAAAAACTCTCATGCGTTATAAAACGTTCTTGCCCTGCTGTTCGAAATTTTCTTAATTAATAGGGCATCTTTCCAATGCATATAGCTACTTGTAGCCCGTTAGCCCGTTTACAGTAATCGAATACTTAGTGGAATGTAATTAAGTTTAAAATGTTAAAAAATAAATTTGAAATGAGACGGATCAAAACCAACGATTCGGAAACTATAAAAGTCGAAAGCCAAAGAAGTCGGCAAATAAAAGCTATCTGCGGATCGCAAGACGTAAAACAGGGATTCCAGAGCTATGTAGAAAAATATAAATTAGTTCCATGAAATGTCTACAGCGGTTACAGTCTTAACTGCATACGTTGCCAACGTAAATAAGCATTTTCTATTGCCACAGAGTAATTGGTAAACATACCGCACAATTACACTTTCAAGGATTGTCTTAATGACGACACAAATTAAACTACTAAGTACGTGACAAATTACAAGAATCATGTCATCCTAACCAGGCTATTTAAACACAAACCTTACAATACACATGTAAACAAGTGTCAGTTTGACATAAATCTGCTAACATTATGATCACCCACTTAATATAGCTTAGGCAAAAATAACAAAATTCACAATGGTTATGAAAATTTCAATTGACGCCCTTGCCTCTATATAGGAGTATATTAAGCCCAAATACAAAATAATATACTAAACATGCTCGTTTTAACACTGACTGACTAACATACAATGCACAGTTTAAACCGGTGGGTCTAAAATTATGTCATTTTGTACAGGAGTTCCTTGTGTTATACAGGTGAGCATTAAGAAAGGATTTTTCGATATTAAAAATAAAGGGAATAAAAAACAGCGAACTGTGTTTTCAACCAATCGTCTATTTCTCTTTATTCGTTGAGAAATCGAAGTGCATTTTTCTTCAGATTTATGTTTTTTAAAAATTTATATTACATAATTTCATAATTTTTCAAAATTTGAAAATTAAGGGGGCGTGAATTAGTGAAATATGATTTCAATTAATCCTTTACATGTCTTAAACCAGTTCGAGAAATGAGTTACTCTTTATAACACTATTTATAAGAAATGTGACCTATTCGTGCTTGGCTGTAAATAAAAGCAAAGCTATAGACAAAGAAGGTGTTATAAGATCGGTATCACTCATGTTAATATATTTGGTTAAGTTAGCCCTGCGGTTGCAGCACAGCTAGTGGCTGGCCCCAGAACTTAACAATATGACGGTGGGCGTGCCGGGTAGTTTGAAATTGAACTGTTCGGTAAGGCAGAAAATTTGTATTTGTATTTTAAGTATTTTTTATTTTTGACTATTTTATGAACTACTCAAGTTGCAAAGTAAAAAATAAGAACTTCTATTGTTAGCAGTTAGTAAACTGTTATTTGTGTGCGTGTAATACATATTGTTAACCATAGACTTAAAAAAAAATTTTTTTACTTGCGACTAGAGCATTACATAAAAAAGTGTTAAAATAAAAAATCAATTAACATATACACACATAATATATAGACACACGATATTTTTGTGTAGCTCTGATCAACGTGGCCTTCAGAACGGTTTAAGATGAAGTGGTTTGAATATTTTGCGATGCCGAAATATAAGAGCGTGTGAAACTGGAGGTCCGGTAATAAAAAACCCTGATGAAGTACATTGTGCACACAGTTACCACATTTGAAACTCTGGGAATGAACCTACCGGATAAAGAACTCAGACTTGTTACGAAAACCAAAGTGCAGTGTAGGTAAATTAGCACTCTGGCCCACAACCTGCTCCTACAAATCTCTTCTAGCTGCAAGCTCGCAGTTGTGAGACTCAGTTAAGTAAATTGTTGGGGTGCCTAGCCCTGCACGAGCTTACCGTAAAACTACTCATAGTGACTGCGTACTGTGAGGGAAACCCCAATATGAATAGTGCGTCATTCAGGATTTCACAAAAACCCTGAAAATTGATTTGCCTCGCAAGAATATATGAACTCGCGCAGGCAGGGTATATTTCTGAGTATCATGTGCATACATTATTCCACAGAAGGAAAATGTCGCCCTTCTACAAAATTTGGAAACTGATAAATACGATAAGTAGGGCGATATACTACTAGATTACTAGATATTAAACTAACATATTCAGGCACTCAGAACATACAAAGGAAGCGGCAAGGATGATCTGACCAGGATTCTAAGCTGGGTCCCCTTGAATGCAAGATCAGGATTTTAACCATGCACCTCTTTGCTTGGTGTAAAGCTGAATACATGCTAATTTACGCGAGTTTTTTTTTTTTTTTTTTTCAGTTGTTGGCGTTCTCTTACAAACTAACAGACGACAAAAAAATAACCGAATTTGTTCCACAAGTTGGTCACACATTTTTTACTTTGAAGAGAAACTAAGAATAAAATGGCGACATTTGAATTTTATGGATAACTTATGAGTTTTCAGTGGAGCTGATTAAGCTCTGTGCAACCTTGGTATTCGACAAGAGCCCAGATGTCCAAAGGTTCCTTAGCTCAGCTTGATAGATTCCTAATAGACTTTGTTGCCAACTATAAAAATTTAAATCGCAGAAAATGCAGTTCCTAATATTATTAATTTATGTCACATGTAAAGAATCATAACTGAAAGTGTTAAGCTGCGATGTTTGAGTTACTTTGCTGTACGCGATAGAATGCCTGTCATTTATTTCATGAAATAGTGAGTACAAATATATGTGCGCTTTCATTCCGAAGCCTAAAAATTTGACAGAATCTATACGCGCAGATCATACGCATCAAATCAAGACAAGAAGGAAGTTTGCTGTCATGACTCTTTCTGGTAACGATTCTTCAGTGGGTGACGCTTCTCTCGGGTATAGGGCAGTGTGCATTTATTATCTGGTTTCAAACCACTTTCTTGTTCTAAGAACTGCCAGGGCCTTTGTGTATTTACTCTTTGTAGTCTCTCCTCTCCCATTCTTAGACACGGGGTAGTAGTCACGTGATAATAGGTCAGCTGCTAAGCGTTTATAGCTCACTCATTCCTTGCAACTGTACATCACCTTACCTATAGGTACTGTCCAGATCGAGCATGTGCTAGTGGAAAAGTAACCCAAACTAACTAGACTTTTCTTGGCAATGGCTTGTTAATTGCTAATAACAAAATGTTATCGATGTGCACGCAATCAATGTAAACACCAAAAGTAGTGTTGCTCAGTAGGAATCATTAAAAAATATTTGCAAGAGAAAGAGAGTCAACATTCAGAAATAATAATGAGTCACTCTAGAATCTGTAAGTAAAATTTTATTTAACGAAGTTAATATTTGAATTTTTTTAAAAAATGCCTTAACATCTGTAAAGTGCAAACATTTTGACACATCCATAATAAACTCTGACATATTATTTGTTTAGACTACGTCGTTTTATCGCCGATGCTACATGCTGCGTCTGGCGCCAAGAAAGTATAAAAGACCGACAGTAGTCTGTTTATTTTTAAAAAACCATCACATTTCCGTAAATGTTACTTCAGTTTACTGAATAATTTTTCAGACATGTTTCCACCTGTCCCAATTTAGCTTGCAATCCGAGGAACACAAATGTCGAATTCTTCACACGAGAGCTCCTGCTGTGTTATTTCTGTGGCAAGTAATGTAGTCTAATTTAATCAGAATTCCCAAGCCTGATAATAGGAAGCAAGCATAACAATTTATCTCGATTGATTGTCTACTTCCTATTTTACATTATATGATACAGTTGACTAATCTCTTATATACAAATACAAATGCATAATTTCAATAATTTAATTTCAGTCACATATAGCTGGCCTAGTACTAATTCAGTAGTTGCTGTAGAACAGTTTTTTGATCTGTCTTGTTCGTTGTACATGCACTGTGTGTTTGCTTCGAAAAGCTTCTTCAACTGCCCCAGTTTCTCGTGTTTGTTACGTCGGATAAGTAGGTAGGAACGGAGGATTAAAACCCCTTAGGAGAAGAGTTCATTGCAAACCACTCCACTTAGCCTGGCCTAACAACACCTTTGTATTATAAGTGTTTCCTATGTACCACTCAGAACATGTTTTTGTTGAACTGTTTTTAGTGAAATATCCCTTTATATTTATTTCCATTTGTTATATTTCGGAACATAGACTATGTTAGAAGACTATTTAAATCACAGTTTTTCTTATTATTTGAGTTAATATAGCATGGAGGTAGAAAAAAGTAATAAAAGGAAAACGGGTTGTTGTTAAACAGAAGGGAATTATTTTAATAAATGCGGAGTTTGTGTTGAAGATGTGAGTTTTTCTGTAAAGAGTCGTTGTACAAGTCAAGATACAGGACCTCCAGAGATGCGACTGGTTAAAATCAGGTAGATTTTCAGGCACAGTGTAACATTAATGGCAACCGCGACAGTACTACCTAGGATAGTGAGGTTAATTGCGTCGCTGACAATAACAGATATGAAGAAACTGATTAAATCCAGAGCACCAATTCGTGCGAACTTCAATAAAACTTACAAAGCAATGATGGCCGAGGCAGATACAGACAAGGTAATGTTGCAACTTGCCAAACTAGAGCGTTGTGGTTCCCAGCTTAAAAAGGTTGATAGTTAAATATTAGAACTTTTCTTAGATTATGAAGATGATTCATTATACTGTACATAATACGAAAAGATTCAAGAGTATTATGACTGGTTAGAAATGAGAGAGTTTGTTGTTAAACATTTGTGTTGTTGATACTGCGAGCGATCGTTCAGTGGAATAGAAACTAAAACTTCCAAAAATAGAATTGAGACGATTCAATGGTGATGTTAGAAATTGATAAAGGTTTTCGAGCCAATTTAGTCGTATTCACAATGACGCTGAAATTGAAAGAGAAGGCAATTTCAGTAACGTATTCAAGCAACATTAGAAAGCAGTGGGGCCAAAGATGTTATAAATAGCTTTCCACCCACTGCTGAAAACTATAAAATGGCAAGTCAGTGTCTTCAATGAAGGTTTGGAAATAAATAATTACTTGTAGAGTTCTATGTACGCGAGTTACCAGGTCCAGTTATTCAGCATATCACTTCTTCTCATAAACAAAGCCCTTTGCAACTATGTAACAGTCTGGAATCCCATGTCAGGTCACTTGAGTCTCTTGGTATGATAGGTGACAAGTATGCTGCATTTTTTTCCCTTTAGTAGAGTCCTCCCACCCAGAAGTCATACTCAGGGTATAGTTGAGAAATTCTGTACAGCTAACCCAGACAGAAACACCAGAGAAAGAGTACAATGAAAAGTTGTCACATTTATTGTTGTTTCCTAAGAACGAAATGGAGAGGGACATCCAACATTGCAGCAAATGGTGTGTCACAGAAAAACCAGATGATACACACAAACACAGACAAGTAAACAATCAAAGTAACATTGCTGATTCACTGTCTGGAATGTATAATAATCCTGTAGAGATACAGGTGCAGGCTAGAATTAATGAGAGTGAAGAAAGCTGTAGTGTTTTAAATTTAATTCCTGAAAGCTTCGATCGCAGTCGTAAATAGCAGCAGGATGATGTGGAGGAAAAGAAACTGTTGAAGGATATTTCCGAGGGAAAAGGAGGAATGTTACATGTTTGTAACTTAATTATTTGTTTGGACACCAACGCAGGAAAGAGTCGTGTTTGGGTGGCAAAAACCATTCAACATATGTTATTAAATTTTAATTGGATTCACATCCATTGGCAGTTACTGGGTAGTCGCAAGATTGAATTAAAAATATATACAGGAACTTTTCTGGATTGAATTGCAATCTGACATTCAGAAGTTTTTTATGGCTTGTCGTGAAGCCAGTGTTTAAACAACCATGGATTATAAGGTGTGTTACTATTCTGTTCAGCCACCGGAACGAGTCTGGCAACTGCTATTTATGATATATTGGGACCTTTCCTAGGTATCGCAAGGGTAATATTTGTGTGTTGATAATGGTGAATAGGTTATCCCGGCATTCCTGCATCGTATTTCTCGTGTAAGCAGATATATGATTTATGTTTTGCATGAAGGATGAAGCCTGTTCATACCAGACCATGCAGTCCCTATTTTATCCTTTTAAAGAGGTTGAATAAGTCTGTAAAGGATGAATTGATTACATATCAGGACCAGGACAATTTTAAATTGGATGAACTTCTAACAATACCGATTATAGTGTGGAACAATGTCCCAAATTCTGATTCTGGGAAATCTCTGGGAATAGTAATGTCCGGCCGAGAAGTTCCTCATCTCCTCATGAGCTTGTGGGGCAGTAAGTTGTTAGTGTTTGATGGTGATTAACAGCTATCTTGTCGATTTTAAGCAGGAAGCCTATCTGGCACTGCTAAAAAACAATAGAGGTGTCTTGCAATGGTACAACCAGGATCGCTCGGAGTGTTCTTATAAAGTTGGTGATTTAGTTGTATGTAAGAAGGTCACTGTGAGAAAAACGGCTAAATATATATATAATCGAAGTTGTCAATGGCCTTTGACGGACCTTTTAAATTCTGTTTTTCTGTAACCCTGTCAGTGTCAACTAAGGAGTGTCCGATGAAAGTATGTTGACCAAGAAGGTACACATTATGGCTTTGAAACTCTCTAAAGTAATTTGAGATCTAAATGTAAGCCAGTACGAACCATTAAACATAGAGTTATAGCTATGTTTTAAGGTTCCTTTATGTCCCTTGTTAAGTGTTATTTGTTTCTTGCTTCATTTTTAGGCTTTTTTTAGTGGTGGATCTTATGTTTGTTTTGGGCTTTATTGAAACTGTGTATTTTGTCAATTTGTAAGTGGTTGTCATCCTCTATTTTATTCATTCGAGTGACTGGCAAATGTTAAAGGCGCAGAGTCATTCGTGATCCCAGTTTTGAGAGTTATAATGGGGGAGGCTGTGATGAGCATACGTGTTCTTATGGCCATCAGAGTAATTTGTGCAGTAAATTACAGTAAATGTACCAGAATACTCGTGCAGGCTGGTCAAACACATGGAAGTGTGCGTGTGAACTGGCAGGCACTGGTGGTGCTTAAAGGTGTTGGCTGTAGGAACGTGGCGGGTCTCGAGTCCCGATCATCAGTTCTACCCAGTTGGTGGTTAGTCGTCAACTGTACATCGTCTGGTCGTGGACTGCTCAACGTCTCGTGTTGGGACAATTGACGCCTGGTTCTGGACTACTGCGGCTGGTATTAGACTACTGCAACTCGTGCTAGACTCCAGGCGACTGCCGGCACGGCTCACTGCACCCGAGCACAGTCCGTCGCCCTGGCGGCTGCCACACCAATTAGCCGCGCGGGCTGCTAACTGTACACTATAAAAAGTCTCACCAATTAGAAGTCACATACTGTGTCCATCCAGGGCGAGACGTCAGCACCATCTCATCCTCCCCCCTCGAAACTGCAAGATCCTCGAACCCGAGACCGCAGCAATCTCTTCGTAAGTTCCCTCCGGTGTGGTCAGTTCCGGGGGTTGTCCACAGTCAAAGCTCTGTCCCAATGCATAGGTCCTCCTGCAAAATCGTACCAATGTTAGTCACAATCCTCAAGGTATCTTCCAGGTACACTGTCCCATCAACACTCCAGGATGGTTGGACGCATGAATAGCGGGCTGGGTGGAGGCCCGATAAAGGCAGATGATTGCACAGAGTTTGACTAATGATTTGGTGTGCAACATATCAAGGGAAGGAGAAAACGATACCTGTGTGGACACTGCCCCAGAGGACCCTTAAGGACGGCCCACGTGCAGCGTCATAAGACTGCCTAATACAAGCAGGAGGTACTGTGAACTACACGACGGAAAATGTACTAGAGGACAACAGTGAGTTTTCGCATTAAGTAAGTGTTGACATACATGTATTAGGGGGCAGGGATTGACTTGTAGCGGACACTTAATGTTATCTACTGAATGTTGTCAATGTTGTGTGTGGTATGTTCAATCGTAATATATTGTGTAACTCGTTTAACGTATTTTATGTGGTTTATGTCAAGCATGCTTCTATAGGGGTGCACATAAGAGGACATGCTAGCCTTGTAAACTACCCGACCCCAGGTAACGAGGGAGGGTTGGTTACCGCCCCTGTTACAAGGCACTGACCAATATATATATATATATATATATATATATATATATATATATATATATATATATATATATATATATATATATCACTCTCTCAGTCCTGAATAATTGTGAACAGGGTGGTGTGTCTACACGAAACCACTTGTAGTTTGTGACTACTGTTCTTGATACAATACAATAACATGGATTGTCAGGATACATGGACAACTGCTTATTATAACAGAAAGTATATTAAAACATCGTCTGTATTAGCTTTACATATCATTAGTGCCAATCCAGGAATTACAATAGGCATTTACTCTGCTCTGAATTATACCCTTAAGCAAAGCA
This sequence comes from Medauroidea extradentata, assembly GCA_003012365.1. NCBI lineage: Eukaryota > Metazoa > Arthropoda > Insecta > Phasmatodea > Phasmatidae > Medauroidea > Medauroidea extradentata. The sequence continues at coordinate 10,495 of PNEQ01087112.1, read as the reverse complement.
AATTAGCTGGTCAAACGCATGTAAATTTCGATCAACCACTTATCCTGAAAGAAACCCACATTCATGCAAACGCGGCAGGTGATAGCGACATTATTAATGTGATTGTAGCATGGGTGGCTTTCGTATTTTATGGCTTACATGTTTGATTGGATAAACATGTCTTTCTGTGTATTTAACCACGCTTATTGCGTGCCACGTAGCAGAGTATACTTCATTAAATTACCAGATTACCAAATTTTTGATACCTGATTATCTCTCAAAATCAGATTCATTACATTGCCAAAACTATAGTTTAAAGGGCTAGTTATCAGGATAAACTAACTGATTCTCATCTCAAACTTGCCAGTATAGAACGTAAAATTTTTATGCGAAACATAGCAATACATTTGAGATGATGCCCACGTCGCCTTCGGATGAACACGGTATATTATATGATTACTATTTTGAGACTTCATTTTCTGCTGTTGGTAGCCCGTGCAGCCTAGTTTGTGTGTTGACCGCTAGGACGACAGCACGGTGTTAGAGTGCGGCGAGTAGTGGATGTCAGTCTGCCAGAATCCACGACGAGACTATCAACAGTCCACGAGCAGTCTACAAGAACTCTACCTGCGGTCTACTAGGAGCAGTCACTCAACCATCAGCTGGGTAGAGGCTCATGTATATGTACTGACGCAACAGGATGGTCGGGAGCGTAGTCTGTTAACAACTTGTTGAGACAGATTATTATCGGGTGAGTGGAGACCCGAGAAAGGCGAATGATCGCACGCAGTTTGATCAAAGTTTTTGGCTGCACCATTTCAAGGGAAGAAGAGAACGAGATCTGTGTAAACTCTGCCGGCCAGAGGATTCTTAAGGCGCCATAATTCTTCCCACATCATGCTGAAGTTACCGTGAACTACACGACAGAAAAGGTACGAGAGGACAAAAGCCTGTTTTCGCGTGTTCGACCCAAAAAATAAGTGTCGACATATGAATATTAGGGAGCAGGAGTAGAGACATTGTAGCAGGGCTTTTATGTATGTAATGTGTGTTTGTAATGGTGTATGTTATGTAGTCTGTTGAATTGTCATCTATTACGAAGTCCATTGAAACTGGCGTGTGTGGTTTATGTTAGACATGCTTCCAAGGGGGCACACATAGGAGGACCAGATGACCTTGTACACTCTCCGTCCCAAGTTAACGAAGGAGGGCCATTTGCCGCCCCCGTTACACATCAACCAATATTAATTTAACTGCCTGAAATATACTGGTGATTTATATTATTAGTTTGCTATATAGAAGATAAAAACTGTTGACAGTCTATGCAATAAACATAAGTCATGAAGTTAGCAAAAATCTTTACTTTCCTGCACCTTGAAGATAATAATGCCAAACAATGCGAACACTGTGTTTTCAGTGATGTCGCCTACACTTTAAACACCAATACATAATTTTCAAAGGAACGAATTTTTTGCGACACGTGTTTGACAAACACAACAATAAATAATCACAACATGCTGTTTTATAACACACACTGTAATATTAAATTTGCACTGCCTATTAAAAGAAATTATTTGAAAATCAGTTGTTGAATAGATTTTTTATAAAACTATACATGATATCTGCCAAAAATTACTACCAAATATACTTTCAGTATTTCAAATAACATTGGTGAAACGTGAAATTTTAATAAATATCTTACAGTACATCGCAAAATTCTAATTATTTTTAAAATAACTCTTAAACAATAAATGCTTTGCTGAATGCAACGAAGGTAAATATTAATACTATATGATTTTGCAAGTACCAAATTTGCGCTAGGTACTTGTACACAGCGATCTTTATGCTACTACCAATTTGACTAGCATGCACTTCTACAGTTAAATTTTTTTTTTAAATGTAAGCTCTTAAGCCTACGAAATCCATACATTAATTTAATTTCATTGAATAACTCTCATTTGTCAACCACAATTCATTTCCGAACAAACCCGCAGTAGGATGAATTAAACTCACAAACATGAAGGGATCACACTATTGTGACGAAGTCGTAAGAAAGAAGGACGACCTAATGAGTAGTAATAATAGTGTGCTTTACTTACTGTGTATATAGTGTACTGCGCTGAAGAAATATATTTATTAAAGTGATTAAGTTTCAAGGTAGTGTAGGTGTATAGGTAGTGACACCTGAATATCCACATCAACATAACACAGACAATTAAAACACAATTATGATTTCAAAAACTATGCAATTTACTATTAGAAAAAGGTTTGATAGCATGAGAGGAAACTGATTGAAATTTAAAATTATAACATAGCATTCAAAATCACACAGTTCTGAAATCGTGTTCTGAAGTTAAAATTATTAATTACCAATCAAAAAGTAGCACATTAAATGTTTAAAAATCATCCTCAGGGTTTAAATATCAGTTCAACTTAAATGTCTCAAATAATTACTCGGCTGCTCAACTATAAAGACTAATTCTCCCAGGACTTCTGGGTACAGGTATATAGTTATCCTTTCAAAAACGTCCAATTCAAGAAATAAATAGTTTAAGTTCTGGAAAAGTTCAACTTAATCATCCTTATAACACTTAAAATCCTTTGAAAGTAGTTTGAAACCAGATTATTTGCAGTAATATAGGAAATTTTGGGTGACAAAGAAATGTTCTAATTTTTACTTAGCTAGCCAAAATGGCTTATAACGGCGTCCTCTTCTTTGTTGGTGTTTACTATTAAATTACGATTGTAATTCCTATCGCTCGACCCTCTTCTTTCACGGTTGGTGAGCCAACAATAAGGACTAGCTTTTGGTGGCACTATCTCAAATCATATACTTAGGATGGGCCAAAATTTAAACGATTCCTTTAGGGCGTAAAATTAATCCGTCACCATTAGTTTGAAGAAGCCACCAAAAAGTCCCTGTAGCATACATAAAATTAAGGATTACAATTTTATAGTCTGCAATCCTTAATTAAAATAGTGAAAACGTGTTATGTATCGCAGGTAAACAAAAATACAGTGAAATTATTACTCAAATATTAATAAAATAACAATCAGCAATTAAAAATTATTACATTTACTGTAATTACAACTCTGGATAAAACCGTTTAATATTTATTAGTGACTCGTTCTCGGCATAGAATCACCATGTTGTCATATTAAATCAATTACGTCGGGGCTTTTAAAAATACGGTAAAATATTACAAATACTCTTAAAAAACACATAATACAGCATAAAAATACGTTTTAGTAGATAAAATACATTTCTGTGCATTTTAAAATAGGTTAAATTTACCGTTAATCCATTAACTGTAATATTCATACTGCATATGTCACACTATTTAGACCATTATACGTGTACCGTGTGTTGCAGCATTAAAATAATTGCTAATTTAGACACCTGGTATGATAATAATGTTCAAATAGCCGCCATTTTCGTAATATGAATAAGGCATTAACACAATACCTACAAGTCAAGTTACCTTTACAATGTACCATATGTACATATGTACTGTTTGTATAAATTCAGATAATGTTACAGGTGGAAAATTAATGTTGATACGCCTACCCCACAGCGAGAAAAATTCATAATGCATGCGGTGAAGTGGACTTTTCAGTTTTATATGAGACTCAAAAATATGTATCGTCATACTACCTTACATACAATATGTATCTAAAACACACCGACAAACTTTAGCAGGTGTTTGCTGAGGTGAAAACAGAACGTTTGGTGTAGGGAACCTACAGTTCAGCTCACATAGAAAGTGCTGCAGACACTTCCAAAGTTTGAGGAAATATGGAATTTTTTTGTAATATTCAGGAAACTACGTGTTTGGCAGAAACAAGTTTCAGGTTACAAAATAGTTTTAACGGAAGTAGTAATAAAGTGAGGGTTTTGCACATTTAACACACCTCAATTACCTTGAAAGAGGGTGGCACTACATTTAATTCTTTGAAACATATATGTAACAGTAAAAAGTTACTAATTTTGACAAAACATAATTAAATTGTGGGAAATTTAGAAACATAAATATCTCTTGCAAAAACTGTCAAATGCACGTCATTTTAGAGCATTAAATGTTTGATTTCAAAGAGAAGTGCTATTACCTACCATGTAGGCAACAAGTATTACTGACTGTGTGCTTTACTATATTGGAATTCGTTCTGCAACATTGTGTGTGGAAATATATTTACGAGGTGCATAAATAACAAATTAGGCGAATAATAAAATATGAAATAAAATTGAAATCTGCACAAGCCACGACATAATGAGCTATCATAAAAAGTCCACAATATGCAAATTGCACGGCCTTCCTTTTTACTGCAACACATGAGCAGGCGTCTCAATGACTGGCGTTGTCTTTCGAAAACACCTGGTGTATCTTGAAATTTTCACGGGCAGCCATTGTCCTAGCTACTAGCTCTTCCTCTGACTCAATGGGCTGTCGTACACCAGAGCCTTGACGAAGCTCCATAGGAAAATTTCAAGTGGATTAAGGTCCCGAAATCGTAACTGGCCACACAACACGGCCGTCTCTTCCACGCCACTGTGCTGGAAATGTCATGTTCAGTTGATTATGTACAGCTCTCATGTAATGTGGAGGGGCACCGTAGTGTTGACACCACGCATGTCGCCGAACCGCAAGCAGAACTTTGAAAATTTCAGTGGCAGGAATTGGCAGAACACACATGTCCATTCAATATTCGTTGCACCAAGTAGGGCCCAAACAGATGATTACAGATAATACACGCCCGGATGTTGACAGAAAACTGTTTCTTCAGTACACTAAGGCAGAAACCATTGCGAAAAACACGTCGAGGAGCAAAATCTGCTGGTGAAAGCGCCTGCACATTTGCGCGTGGTATGCACGCAGTAGTTGCTTATGCACAACATGCCATACGGTTGAAAGGCACACCCTTATTCCGTACGCAATGGCACAGGTGCTTGTTGACGGGTTTTCCTCCACAACGCTGATAACTTCTTTATTCACATTTGGTGAACGTACATTCCTTGGGTGACCAGTGCCACTTCGCCTCTTGAACGTGACTGTTTCACGCAGTCTCTGGGTGACAGTTGTGAACGTCTCGTGATGAGGTTGCCTCCGAGCTGGTAACCTCTCGTGATACAAACGTACAGCAGCTCGTGCATTACCTATCACTTCACCATACGGCAGAACCATATGTCATATCTTTGGTTGAGTACGTTGCCATGTCGACTTGTATCACGAAGCATGTGATGTATAGTAAAATGTGCATTTTTAGTCTACATCTACCCTGTTCTGGAAGGAGAACTATAAGTAGTAGGATAATGGCGAAGCTGGCGCACTGGCTCCTGGCTGTGGGCAAGTTGGCAAGGCCGCCAGCCTATGTTATGCCATATGTTATGTCTTATGCCATATGTTATGCCTTATGCCATATCTTATGTCTTATGCCATATGTTATGTCTTCTGTCATATTTTATGTCTTATGCCATATGTTAAGTCGTATGTTATGTCTAATGTTGTATCATATGTTATGTCATATGTTATGTCTCATCATGTCGTCCATCTTGTGTCCTCCATCTTGTTTCCAGCAGTCACTAACTTGAGGAATTTTTCTCTGCAGGAGGGAATTTTATACCTCGAAATTTCCCTGAGTCATCGTCTGCTGGTGAGGCCACGTTTGTTTCCATCACCGGCTACTTAGCAGCGCAGGTTTGTTTCCCTCATTGGCTACTAGGCGGCATTAGTGTCGCACTTTGTTTCTATCATTTTTTGTTTGGCAGCGCTGCAGTTGACATCCGCCATATTTGCTCCTGGATGTGTGCTGCCATGTTTGTTCCAACATTTATATCGCTGTATGCTAGAGTGCTCTAGTATCACTATTGCTATAACGTCGAAGTTGCTTTTGTTTGTATATGGGAGAATAGACCTTATGATTTTATTTTTTAGCAAGTTAAAAAGTTTAAGTTCGCCAGGTGTTGGTTTCGAACTTGCAATCTTTGTGATACCAGACATGTGCCTTAGCCCACTGAGCAACGAGTATACTGACGTCAGGGCAAGGTGTATAAATAAAAATAACTTTTGTATCACGTAAATATTCACATTTAATTAATTTTCTTGAAAAATTTTAGCATACCTATGTCTTATTAATTTTATGTATATTAAATATTATTAACTATATTTATCCTACGAATCCTCAAAGCAGGCAGTTGAATAATTTTTACACGATTCAAAATAAATGCACACAGACGATAACTCAGTGAAATTTTGAGGGAAAGAATTCCCTCCTGCAGAGAAAAAATTCCCTCTAACTAGCTACTGCTGGAAACAAGATGGACGACATGATGTGACATGACATATGACTTAAATATGGCATAAGACACAACATAAGACATAACATATGGCAGAAGACATACGTATGGCATAATACATAACATGTGGCATAACATAGGACATAACATATGACACTTCGTATAATGTGATATTCCATATGTGACATGATATGACATACGATGTGGCATGACATAATGTGACATATGATATGACATATGTGACATATGATATGACATATGTGACATGATATTGACAAAATGGCCGCCGTGACATAATCCAAGTTGGCGGCCATGCCTAATGGCCCACAGCCAGGAGCCTGTGCGCCAGTTTCGCGATTATCCTACTACTACTATAAAAAAGATAATATAGGTGTGGTTGAGAAGGAAGTACGACTCACACCAATGTTATTGTAGCAACTCACTACACGGTGCAGCTTACGATTCCGTGTTACCTTAATCCAACTGCCCACACGTTACACCAGTGTGGCACACAGTCATTCCTGGTTGTATACTTGTGAAACTAAACATTCAATGATTGCCCTAAAAGGACGAGCGTTAGAAGTTTTTTTTTGCAAGCTACGTTAATTTTCTAAATTCCCCGTTATTTACCTACAGTTTATCAAAAATTGCAGATTTTTACTATCACATTTTTCAGCGTGACTGAGGTGTGTGCAAAACCATAACTTTTTTACTACTTACAGCAAAACTATTTCGTAACATGAAATTTGTTTCTGTCAAGCAAGTTGTTTCCTGAATTTTACAAAATTGTTAACATATTCTCAAACTTTGGAAGCATCTACAGCGCTTCCTGTTTTTGAGTTCTGTAATTATTATTATTATTTCAGGAAACGATACTTTGTTTTCTGTTCACATCCATCTTTATAACTTCTGTCAGAGTATGCTAAATTTTAAGGTATATTGTTTTCGTACTATTGCCTTATTTTAAAACATTTGCTGTAACAAATTGTGAGAAGTAAAATTTTTAATCAATTATAACACGTAATAATAAAATTGTGACATAATATATTTATCTATTGCCCTGCAAATTTTTGTTGTAAATTAGAGTTATAGTATTTTTGCTTTTCTCAAGCCCGATAATTTAAAGAAATTATAAATAATAAATTGCTGACTTTAATGCATATTATACATAATATGAAACATACTTTGCTCTTCAATTTTGTTTATGTGTTTAAGTTATTTGAGTATTTAAAATTTTATGTTTTTTCAGAGATCATGCCAGGAAAAAAAATCAAAACAGAGAAGTGTATTATGGTGAAATTAAAAGTAATTTCATGGTCTTTAATTATAGTCTTACTCGGAAGCTGGAAAAGTCTTACAAAATTATTGCAGTGAGATTCTGTCTCCAATTATTGTGTGCCTGCAGCGAAACAGAAAAGGGGGATTGTGTTCTGTAGATCCGCTGAGTAATTTAGTTACTGTTTAATTTCGTATGAAATGTCCATTACTAACTGACAAATTGCATCACGGGTAGTGAGAAAATAACTTAAATATATGGACCTATGATTGTACGTATACGTACACACAAACATACACACACAATCACAGCTCTCATGATTCACATAGTTATACTATCCCCTTCCTTTGCCATTCAGAGTTAGGACTAGCAGTAACTAGTTAACACAAGTATTATATTTACTACAGAAACACATAAAACACAACTTATATACAATATTTAAAACACTTATCATATGCCCTATAATCTAAATTAAATACTCTTTGACTATACGCAACATAATTAATTTTGGGATTAATTATATATCTATATAGCTGAAAAGTTTTGATTAATTCGGTACATCACAGCAATGGTTATAGTATGAATTCGATGCATTACAGAAAGGTTTTAGGAATTTAGTAGATACGTAACATAAATGTTTATGGGATTAATTAGTTACATGGTACAAAGATTCGTGGGATTTTTTTCCATATATCACAAAAAGGTTAAAAGAAGAAATTTTTAATCTAAATCTCAAAAGACTATGTACTTGCACCCGGCGCATTAACAGTGTTTCATAGTGTCACAGCTATAATTTCTCACAAAATATAATTTCAGTTATGTTGTCCTACGACAATAACAAAAATGTTAAACCAAGTTCCCATAGTCCTAAACATGCTGTAGGTGGGTATTAAGCTGGGATGGCTTCCTCAGCCTCTGATGCTAGCTTTGGCTTCCGTAATCCCTCAGCTTTATTACCTTTCACTTCCAGGTCAACCTGCAGCCTCCTCGCGGCGCCACCGGATCTTAGAACCAATGCAGGCAATGGCGTGCGGACCCTATGTATCCTGGCCTCCCCGAGTCTCCGATAGACGGTACCAAGGCGACTCTACTAGGCGGGGCATTAGACTACCTAGCGCTCATGCTCAGAGACCCAAAGGTCTAATTTAAACGTGAAGAAATTCAGGCAATGGTAATGGTTTGACAACTGGCGTCTGGCTGGAGGTATTTTTTGGGGATGAGGGCATCTAGCGAGTCAAGATCTCGTAGAGCGGAAAAATAGGTAGTTATATAGGCGACTGGGTTGGCCCCATGGAGTGGTATTCCTCCATGACCAGGCAAGGTTCGGACTTGTAGGTAGTGGTGGTGGTTACCCGTATGCTGGGCAGACTCGGAGAGGACCCTTCCTCTGAGAAGAATTGGTGAGTTGGTAGCGAAAGTGTCTGGGAGCAGGCCCGGTGAGTCTGTTAGGGGTGTGGGTAGTGATTTCGAATCAAACCAAGAGGAGACTGAGCAGGGGGTCTCAGCCGGGGAACAGTAATGTAGGTAGGGTCTTCAGTCTTCAGATGGGTGGCCTGAAGCTGTCATGGTAGCACCTGTTACCCCTTTGGTAGTTGTTCCGCGGCGCAGTTTAGCTTACTGTCAAGGGGATTGACAGTTCCAACTAACTGTTAGCTTGAGGGCAATGCGGTGGTCGGGCGTATCCTGACTCTCTGCCTGTTGGAGGCCGAAGTGGGCAAGTCTTCGGGTAAGTGCGCTGCGTGAAAATGTAAGCCCCTCGAAAGAGGAAATGGTGTATGTAGTCCTAAATATGCAACCAGGTTTAAAAAAAACTGGTCCTACAAACTTCAACAGTACCACTCTGCCTCGTAACATACAAAACAAAACGCCGACAGTTCACAAATAAAAGTGTAGATTCTCTACTTTACTACATCATAAGAAAACAACTACTATGAGAATACTGCATCCTGTGTTGGCGTACCAAGGAATAAAAATATGCTGTTCTCGACGAGCATGGCTATTTTACCTTTATCACTCCCATGTGTTCATCAAAATGGAAAAAATACAGCCTGTAAAAGGGCATCTTAATCTTGTGCTGCAAATAATTTCTGGTGTAGCGAAACAAGGAGCTGTGTTCTATAGTACTATGCTGAGCTAAGGTACTGTGCTACACGATAGTTCTCTATTCGTTAAAAGGTGGGCACTTTCGAAACTTTAAAGTTTCCTTCCATTAAAATAATTTGCATCGTTCCTCTACTTGTTAATGTACGCATGGCAGTGAATAAATACAATCTTTATCAAGACTTCAAAACATTTTGAAATTTCTGGGTACACTTATTATTTGATAGACATTGACAGTTATACTTTAATGCAAGAATAACTTCACCGATTGCGTAATTAACATTAGCGTCATTTTAAACCCTACAATGTCTAATGACAAAGCATGAGTTATGTACAGCACATAAAACGCAAATGTCCCAGAACTGTGCATATGTACATAAGTTACGTACTTCTAAATAAAGTTGTTGTTTACCTTCACGAGAGTAGACGAACTAGTTCAGTGCGGTGTGCAGGAGAGTGTACACCTCGTCTCACAAGTGCAGTCCTCTATCAGTATTCACTGTACTTGTACAATCTCCTACCACACAGAGCTGACAACTGTTAGAACACAGTCTTACAGAGCTCATACAGCGCGGTCTAGCACACTTCCCCTCCACACTTGCTTTCTTATGCAGCACTCTTTCTCTCTATGTTCCGGCAGCCACACAAGTGTGCTGGTGTGCTGCGGTGAGAAAATAAAAATTAATATATGGAAGCAATACACTCAAGTGTTTATAATCGCTAAACAAAACTCCTGTTCAAAACAGCCACGCATAAAAAAAAAAGAAACAAAGTGGCAAAATAAACAAAAGAACAGGACAAAGAAACATACAAATAAAAGCGATAAAACACACAAAATAAACACTTGA